>CM017440.1:8782361-8984206 GCA_007726485.1 Eragrostis curvula | reverse complement strand
TCAGAGTCAAACTGTTGTAGTGTTTTTAACAACATCCATGTCGTCAAGGACCTTCGAACTACCTTTTATTCCATCAAGTTAGGCAGAGCGTGTGAGAAGTGCTTCAAAAGTGTATCATACTTGCGTGTAGCCCTTTCTCTGCTTTGGCATCGTTGCGTAATCTCTGAATCGAGTAAAGCACCGACGAAATCACCCACTGCAACTCCAAGTTCTCGAATAATCACAACGCTATATATATGATTGAGGCACCTGTCTTTGCTCTGGACCTCCCAGAACAGAACACGATTCCTCCAGCCTTTTGCCAGTTTATTACATGACTTTATAGTCCGAATAGAAAGGATTGCATTGCTTATTGTACTACCGAATAAAGTTGCACTGAACCCAAAGTTGATGCTGGGCTACATGGCGGTTGATGCTTTAAGATGACGATTTGTTAAGCATTTTTGGACGAAACAAAAGTTACAGCTGCGTACTTTTCACCAGATTATGCAGGGTAATTTCAGTCAAGCGTGAGCATGCGGCCAGTCAGGCTAATGGACTAGAGAATACAAACCACAAGCATCTTTTCCTTTTCCCTTTTATACGGTTGCAAGCTTTGCGGCAGAATCTGATCCTGTTTGTCTTGCCAACACGTAATACTACTATAAACAATGTTCAATCTGACATATGGACTGTGAGATTGGACATCATCAATCCGCGTGACACTAAAATTAGTAAAATTATGCCTAACCCATTGTTTACTCACTATATATGCAAAAAAAAAAATCATTGAAATCGAATGTAATCCACGCAAAATCACTGAAAAATTCCAACAAACATATGTCGCCACTGTGCAAAATCTAAACTCCTCGAAAAAGGTGAACATGCATAGCTAGCTCAGCTCAGCTCCCCACGATCGTCACATGATGCTGCACGCCGCATTGGGGTCCTCCTCGTTGATGATCCGGCATCCTTGGTACCCGCACCGCGGCTGCATGGCGGCGTAGCCGTACACCATGCGGCCGCCGCCGCCGCAGCCGCACCGGCACCCGTCGTAGTACCCCTGGTACGACGGCGCGCAGCAGCAGGGGCATCCGCATCCGCAGCCGCACGACGCCACCGGCGCCGCCGGGTACGACGGGATCTCCACCGTCGGCATCGTGCACTCCACCGGGTACTGCGGCTCCGGCAGCGGCCTCGGCATAGGCGGCGGCCGCGGCTTCATCATCGGCGGTGGTGGCATGTAATCCACCGGCTTCTGCGGCGGCGGCATGTATTCCACCGGCCTCTGCGGCGACGGCGGCGGCATGTATTCCACCGGCTGCTTGTGCGGTGACGGCGGCGGCGGCTGCTCCAGCTCGGCATGCTGCGCCGTCGCCGCCGTTCCCATGTCAGGAGGCACGTTCCCGGATATCTCCATGCCGGGAGGACCCGGCTGGGACGGCGGCGAAGGTGGCCTCTCCTGCGGCTGCGGCGGCGCGTGTTGCGGCGACGGCGGCGCTTGATGGACCTCAGGCGGGGGAGAGGCAGGCTTCCCCTTTGGTGGCTTCTTCTTGCTGTTGTTCGGTGGCGGCCCTTCCATCATCGGTGGCGGTGGCTTGCCGCCGCCGCCGGCGGCGTCCACGATGTGGATGTCCTTGACGACCTTGCCGCCCTTGCATCGGATCTTGCAGGCGAGCCTAATCGGGTCAAACGGCCCGACGACGGCGATCGTCTTGCCCTTGTCGTCGAAGGAGATCGTAGTGATCCTCTCACAGTCTGCGTTCACGGATGAAAATTACAATCGAGTATAGCTGTGTGCAACAATCCTGAGCAAAAGTTACAGCATCATACGTAACATAAAAATGTCACTGGAAAATCCAGTAACCCTTTTTTTTTACCTTGTAGCCTGCATAGAATCTTTCGCATTTTATCGTAGCACTTGTGGCAATCAAGGTCAACCTTGATGATTAGCATGGAGATCTGTGTTGACAGCAGCATTAGTTCAGTGTAAATATTTATTGTGCTGACTGGCAGCATATGTAACGGGCATCAAAATTACTACTGGAGTTATTACAACGAAGAAAAGGAAAATATTCGGACCACATTCTCAAACTCAGCAAATACATTTTCTTTTTCTCGCAGTTAGTAACGGTAGAGTAAAATAATGTGATGACAGAAAAGTCAGTAATAACAGGTATTTATATTTGAATTTATCAGGGTAGTTCCTCCATTAATTTAAATCTTTAATTTTCCCTTATAAACCGAAAATACACATAACACACCCATATCAAAACCATATCTTGATAAAGTACGCACTAATATGCTCGAGAAGATGATGCTGGGCACGTTCCTAGTGACAAGCATGTGCTTGTGAAACTTCTAAGAACATATTCCTTGCTATACTTTTCCTTCTTTTTTATTTTGGATTTAGAATGGTATGCGTTCCAGATGAACCAGAAATTACGATTCATATGCGAACACAGTTAGAAAAGCAGACAATTGTAGAAGAACAGCTCACGTCGGCTGGCAATTGAGAGAGAGAGAGAGAGAGAGAGAGAGAGAGAGAGAGAGAGAGAGAGAGAGCTCACCTTCTCTGCCATGCTTTGGTTGTGATGATGCCCACTGTTTTTCACATGTGAGAGAAGAACGGGAGAGGGAGAGATAGAAAGAGATCAGTGTGAATGGCAGAGAGCTGAGAGGGGCGTCCAGTGTGAAGAGAAGAGAGGAGGGCAGAGAGTGGGGGGCCGTATAAATAAGAGGTGGCCAGGTGGTCTCGCACACCATTTGTCGACGTAAGATCACATGGCCCACGTTTCAGCAGAACCGTCCTTTCTTCCCTTGAACTCATCACTTTGACACACGCGGCTGGATGGGTGCGACAAACTACGGAAACACGGACACGTGTACGCGTACAGGCTACGTGCATGTGCCTGTTCAATGCAAGTATACCGATGTATGTGCAGCTGTATACATGTGTCCATACAATTAGTCCATTAGGAATGGGGGGAAATGGATCTGGAGTTTCATGGACTAGTTCCGTCCCAAGCTAAAATCGATTTGCATCCATTTCTCCTTGTGCTCGTCTTTATAGATTTGTCCCTTATTTGATTTTTTTTTCTTGAGTTCCATCACTAGTGTAGAGGTCGTTTTTCTGCTCTTTAGATGATGCACCGAGTATATCGTGCATATCTACACTTTCTGCACCGACATGATCAGGCAAAGAGATTTCAAATACATGACCATCTCGATAGTGTCTGAAAACAGTATCGTCTTTACAAAATAGAGGTAATGAGAACGCTAACCACATGCTTGGCTCAAATTAAGAATCACTCCAGCTGGATAATTTCAGACAGCCAACGAAGCGGCTCTGAAACTTGCAACACCTTCCGAAACGATTCATCACTGTCAGGCAAGTAATTATACGCCAACGACTGTATCAGGAATTCGGTCAATTCGTGCATCAAGAAACTGCAGGACCTTTTTTATTGGGGGCAAGGGGGGACTAGAAACGGCAGGAGAAGAGTATACGAGGCAGCACTAAATGTTTAGGTTATGCCGCTATCAAATTTACTCATTAAATACTATGTCACTAATGGTGTCTTCATTATTATTTTGATTATGACATTAATTTAGTCCGTATAAAATTGTTGTAACTTACATGTGAACCTGATTCCAGATTGCTTTATTGCTTGATCTATTCTAAGATCCTTCTCAGTTTGCTGCTCTGTTTACCTCCGTGCATCTCGAGATATTTGTTTTAACGTGAGGCGGTCACAACAAGTAGGGAGGATTACTGTTCATGCTATTCTTTGGTGATATTGTGTAAGTGAGAAGGGTTTAATCATACTAGCTACTGTAAAAGGCATAAAGCCATTTGGAAATTGACAGTCAAATTGAAAAGTTTGCTATATATGTATAATATAGAAATACGGTTGTGGAGCATCAAGAAAAGTTGTGACCAAACTTGGTCTCTTTTTGGAGAACTTCTGTGAAGCCGGTTGTAGCTTTATGTGGAAATATAAACGTTTTGCATCCATCTTTGAAAAAGCAGCAAAAAGTAGGTTAGCGTTTTTTTTTTTTTTTACTCAGCAAGTACGTGTGTGCTGAGTGTTGCTCCTTCTAGACAAAGCCCATCCTTAGAGTGCGTTTGATGAGTTATCATTTTTAGCCGCAAGAAAAATGGATTATTCATTCAGCTCTGACCACAGGTCCAGTGTTGGTTTTGGTCTGAAGACAACAAAAGTTCTTGTGATCGATACAACAGAGACAACTTGACAACGTTTAAAAATCTTACCCTTTTACGGGAAGTTATATTCTTCAAGGTTCTGAACAACAAGCAAAATCTCAAATCTGAGTTTTCATGAAAAAGAGGAACTGAATGTAGAAATTGGATAGAACCTTAAAAGGTAAATGAGAGATGTCCAGCTAGCCACACACTTCACTCCCTGAATCTTACTTTTCTCTTGCACGATCATTCACTCTGGGACTTTTTGCTGACAAAGGGCTTCGTGTTGCCTTGTTATAGTTCAGCAACACGAAGTAGCTAGGAAAGTGAGCTCGTGGAATCGTATTCTTTGCCACATGGACCGTGCATCGCAACGACTAATGAAAGGAGCTTTCTAAGTTTTATCCTAGTATGCTATCTACCATTGCCTATGGAAGGACTATTATTATAATAATTAATGAAAAAACGTCTACTTGAAATCGACATTGTAACTTTTAAGAAACCATAAATGTACAGCACGTGATTATACCCAGTATAGTTCTGAATTCACAGTTCAATCTATCTCATGTTTTGTCACTTAAACTTCATGGCTTCCACAATTTGCTACCCCACGCATCTAAATTGTTTCACTTGTGGTGGCATGTGTGCCGCGGGGGTATGGGGTGGGGTGGGGTGGGGGGGGGGGGGGGGGGGGGGGGGCTTTCTAGTTTCTACAGTAGGTGATACCCCGCGCGTTGCTGCTGGAGAATAAAAATGATACAGAAGAAATGGATCTAAATAATTGTTAAGGTGCTGCATGCTTGAAGGATTGCATAGATATTATGATGTATCGTATGTCTATTTGCTAAGTGATTCCTAAATTTGGAGGTTCAATGATCTGACACGTTGTGATAGTACCAAAAGTTGCATGTACAACCTGTGAGAAAATACGATTCTGAATTATACAATTATGAAAACCATTGACGACAAAAGGGTTGCACAAAAATGTGTTATTTAACCAAGATGAATTTTACTATCATCTGATTCAAACATGATGAAAGGAGACGAAACTTGGTGAAGCAATTGCTTACTGCCAATAGTTGGAACTAAACCCTTTTTTTCTAACTAATTCAAAAAGGACTGACAGTTGAGACCAAAGGAACATATTACAACATTTATCCTTGCCTTCATCATTCTGGATCTCCTCCATAATACATTAGATTAAGAAGTAGAAACACATGAGCAGAGTGAGGTAAGTCAATCTAAAAACGCAGATTAAAGCACACACATTCATGCATGAAAAAGGATAGAAAACGCGAAGCATTCGTCGTAGTATATATGCAGTAGATCAGAAAGGACAATTCAGTAGAGGCTGTAATGATCCTAACTCCTCCTTCAGTGATAAAGGCTTGTAGGCATGGTTTTCTTTTTGTATGTAGTCAGCGGTGGCAGCGGGAAGAGTTTTTGCACCTGCTTGCTGTTTAGATGAACCTGAATCAACATAATCTATGACTCTTTAAAAAAACTATGCAATTAGTTGGACAAAACATAAAATTAAATGATTCAACTGGGAGAGCACTGACCAGTCAAATGAAATGTCTCCAGCAGATCAACTGTCGGTCCAGTATCTCTGCAATTTTTAGCAGCTCTGCAGTTCTTGTTGAGCACCGTGTAGCATTATTCAGGGAATGCTAAAAATATATAGAACACTAAGAGAGAACAGGTCCCGGAGGCCTAAATGCCGTATTCGATCAAATGCTACCAAAATCCTTCTAATGACTAATAAAGATTTTTCATTGGCCGACGATATGATCCTGAAATTCAAAAATAACAAATGACAAAAGATGCAAAAATCAGATTAATATCTAATGACAGAAGAAAGACGCAAACGAAAATTAAAACAAAGCTCCAGGAAAGCAATCGGATAGTGCCAACTGAGGGAAGGCACGTTATTAGGAGGCACGCCTGACTGACTGCCCAGGTTGAAGTGTCGTCAGATATTGCTACTTGGCTTGCCTGGTGGCAGAGATTTGTTCTGTGTCGTAGAGTCATCGGGCATGAGTGTAGCGGCAGCAAAAGATGGATCGAGAGATAAGGATGCAGCTCTGTAGGACTTGTGTTGCCCGCTGGTGCCTAGAAATCTCCTAGCATTGGCGATGGTGATTTATGAGAGCATCAAAAGAGGCGTTTTCGAATCAGAGCAGGGAGGGGAGGTGGAGAGGAGCGGGTGAGACACTCAAGTGTAGAGAGGAATTGAAAGAGAAAATAAACGCCATTAAAGATGACTTGATTGTTGAGTAGTGGCATCGGATTTATAATATGGATTTATGAAGGGAGAAAGAAAATGGGGGCAAGACGTGGTGTATGCGTGCCTTCTCATAACTGGACGCCTGGTAACAGAGAGTGCACGGAATGACAAAGGAGAAAAATGAATCAATGGACAGGATGGACATGACTGCTTGAAATCCAACGGTGCTCATTTGTAAGGTGACGTGGATGCACCAGAGAAGAGAGAAATAGCCATCAATGACCTTTAGTTGGTTGCACTTATAAAGAAATAGTAGATTGGCTTTCCTCTTCACGCTCCGTGCCTGAAATTAAATGCACGTGGACCAGATTTAAATAATTAAAAATCAACTTAATTCGTTGCACAGATTTCAGAGTAAGAGCTGGCAGCACTTCTATGGTGGGTAGAGAGAGAGGGAGAGAGAGAGAGAGAGAGAGGGAGAGAGAAATGTGCATGGTGAAATAAAACCTCAACGGCGGTATACGTGCATTTATGTTTTCATCTCTTGAAGTGAGAAAAAATGCATATAAATACAGATGAGGAGGCATATTTAGTTCCTGAGAGCCAACAAAATTTTCTCATTGGTGGATATGTGTCGTTCCAGAAAGTACGGGAAAAAAGTAGGAGCATCCACCAAGGGAGAGTGGGTTCCTGCATACAAGTACCATAGGCTTGGGATGCAAAGGGAATTTTTGAGGCATCATGCAAATGTAGCAGCTAAGCACTGCTGAACTTCGGGCGGCGAAGATAACTCGACGAAGACGACGTTTGCTTCACTTATGTGTAGGGCAGTTCCGGATATGCCGTTGAATTGATGGATGTCCTATTTGGCTGGTTTCCTAGCTTTCTCATGTACCCTTTCTGATATGCCCCGATTTATTTTTGTTTGCTACTGGTTATCCCCATCGCAGAAAATCTATTCATGTTTAAACTCTGCATTTCCTTTACTTCAAAATGTAAGTAATAATCAGTTTAGACTGCCCCTGTTTTTCTTGTTCTCAAAAAAACAAATAAACTACCCCTGTTTCTTTTAAAAAGAAAACCTTTTCATTCACAGCAGGGACAAAATCGTGGCGGCATGAAAATGGCCAATGTTTTCCTAGACGGTAAACGGTAAACAGTCGGTCGACCATCATTTAGCGTTTAAACCCGTTTAAACGGCCGTTTAAACGGGATTAAACGGGCTAAACGGCCGTTTAGGCATAAACGGTGGTCACCTGTTTAGCGTTTAGACGCCATTTAAACGGCGTTTAATTCCGTTTAGGAAAACAAGGAAAATGACTAAATAAGGTTTCCTGCATGCTATGGTGATTGGTAGCATGTGAGATGGTTGAACTGGAAAGAACAGTTTGACTTAAACAAGCATCTGGACTTTTGTGTACCATATACGGCTCCAACCTTTGTACCATATCTTGCTTAATTATCTTACCAAATTCTAGAGGCTACAAAAACTAACATCCAAATGCATCTAGACATGCATAATGCATGAGCAATTGCAAAACTACCCTTTTTTCGGAGACCAATTCTAAAAGTAGACCTTCTTCTGAGACTTTGCAAGAATAAACCTAATTTTGGAACTTGAAATTGCCCGTCTGCCCCTGTTTGTATCATCCGTTAGTTGATGCTTCTTTTTCAAAATAATAAATAAAAAAGAATTTTTTTTGGGAAAATAGGAAAAGGCCAGGAATGTCTTCCGTTCTCATACCCCATACACAAATCTATGTTGCGGCAAACTGCCCAGGCCCGTCCCGCCGCATGTGCAGACGGTGCGACGGAATAGGGCCCCCAAAATGTTGGGGCCCCAAAATTCAACCATGTATCATAATAAGATTATAGTTTCTCCCGGCGGGCCCCATGCTCTGCTGTTCAAAATTCACTGTTCCAAATCTGCTGCCCAACTTCTGGCCGTCCGATTTCGTTCCTGGGTCTATCAGCCGTTCGTTCCCGCACCGCTTCTTCTTCCCGATTCTTCCTCCTTCTCGATTCTTCCTCTCCTGCGAGTGTTGAATTTCCAGCCGTGCCTTCCCGGGAAGGCACACTGGCTGCCGCACATCCATCGAATCCAGAGCATCTTCATCTCCCATGCAGCAAACCGGTCTCACTAACACGAATCTCAGTGCAAATCCAACGCTACAAGGACCGTGCCTTCCCCAGCCGGTGCCTTCGGCTTTGTATTTCTCCTCTCCTGCCGCACGCCAATCCACCGAGCACGACGCCTCCTCTGAATGTCGGCAGTCCAGGTGATCCTCCCTCCCCAACAACCTCGCCACGCCGGCTGGCCCCTCGCGCGGGTTGCCGTGCCGACTGGCCGCCCACGCCACGCCGTCGCGCTGCAGTGAGCTTGGCATTTGCATTAGGGGTGAGATCTGTTTTCCCTCAAAGAAAATTTAGAATTTTAAGCAAGTAGGAGTTTAAAATAAATTATGGTTTGTGTCCAGGTCAAGAAAACCTCTGCGATGAAATGAACTGTAGTTGTCTGATGTTATGCTTGGTCATAGACTTTTCTATCCAGTGCCATAATCCCATTTTTTTAGTGCGATTTTCATCAAGAAATTTAGCATAAATATAATATCTGACACCTACTTCCTTCATATTCATTTTTTCCTGAATGGCTAATCTGAACTACTTTTTTTATCTGTTGAATTTTGACTAACAGACCACACTCTTCTGCAATCAGTTGAAATTGAAGCACACAGGATGCTGGCAGTTATTTCTTGGGGTTGGGACTGATGCAGAGAAGAGAGAACACTGATGAACAAAAGACATCGTGGACCTCTTTCCTCAAAGCACCTGGTAGGATCTGTTTCCCTTCATACAAGGCTTGCAATGAAACGAACATGGCTACCTGATTCTATTTAGCTGATATCAGTTCTTCATCTCACGTACTGTCTTTGTTGATTACTTGACTGAAAAAGAAAAAGCAAAATCAACAAGCTATAGTGTTAACAGGTTTTACTCGAGGAATGGACCAGATGACAGATACAAGCCTGGTGCTTACGATAGTTCAGCAGTACGGCAATGAGAGTTCAAGTTCTCAAGGCTGCAGGAGTTTATTTTGATCATACTCTGCATTTTAAAAATTCACTGCATTGGGTTCATGTCTCACATTGCACAGGTTTGACCTTTCGTTTATGCATAGGATACATATGTAGATACTGATTTTCTACTTTGTATGAGGTGTATTGAGCATGTTTATGCTTTGTCTGGCCCATCAACTCTCTACATTCTTGACAAATTGAACTCCAGGATCGAAATGTGTCGCCACTCGCCACTGAACCACTCTGGTTCGAGACCCCCAAAAGCTTAAGCCCAACTACTTCCGTTGCATTTTTAATCAGATGAAAAGTCTATAATGCCGATGGGCCTCTGGACGAACTGCACCCAGTTTGCAATGGTGGTTTCCTTCAGGAAAGTAGCAGTTCTAAAACGTGTAGGAGTTTATCGTGTCCATTCTATGCTTATGTTTTCATTGCATTTTGTGCATATCTCAGGTTGCATAAGTTTAGGCAAATGTATGTTTGAATACCTGATTCTTAGGTGTATTGAGCATTTGTACATTTTGCGATCCATCAGTTCATTGATTTGATTTGGCTGTAGTGGTAAGATGGAGAGACCTCACAAGATGAAGCTTTTTTCTCAAACTGCATCTTGCTGTTACACTTCTCAAGTTAACTCTCTCTGTTCTGCTATCCTTTTATCTAGATCATTTACATACCACATAAATTTTTTATGTTTCTTTAATTATGCAAATTAGTCAAAATTACTATGAAATAATAGCTCAATGTCGAATTAGCAATATGCATCAACTTGCCTATGAAACTTGGGATTTCAGGTGCTGAGGTGCACCAACAATTCTGATATCTGAAATAATGTAACATACAATGTATTCATGGAAAGAAGAACCTGCTTTGGCATGGCTGCTAAATTGAATTCTATACTTTTGGAAGGGAGGGTTCATGTTCTGATGGCTGCTGGTGTCTACTTCGATAATGCACTGCAATTTTAATCTTCACAGCAATAGGCTCCATGCCTTTCATTGCACAGGTTTAAAACATTTGTGTCTGCGTAGGATTAAGTATCACTATACTCTGGATTAGGTGTATTGAACATTTTTCATGCATTAGCTGCTCCATCAAGTGTCTTTTAATTAACTCCAGTGGGAAAACTATATATAACAGAGTTTGTTTTCTATAGGGTTTCAAATGTGTGTTGTATAACAGTATCCCCTGCCTATACATGTGTTGAATTCTTTATTGATGGCAGAACATTGAGCCAGGGAAGCAATGGCACAAGGACAAGAACCACCTTTTTTTTTAATTTAGTGGAGGTATGTTTTTTTTTTTCTTTGGATGTAAAAAACAGGTTTATGTGAAGCATCCATTGATCTATGTGAGCATATGTGTGGAATGATCCATTTTTGTGTCGGAAGAAGGGAGTAAACAATGACAGCATATCTATTCCCATGATATGCAGAGATGTTTTTCCTGATAAGGTCCATATTCATGGACCAATGCTTAATTGACCACGGATGATATATATACCCTGGGACTGATAATATTGGTGGTCTGATTTGAATTTGTATGTAATAATACAGTCATATTATTTTAATGACTCAAACTAACCAATTACCACTCTCACATTGTACCCGCGGCAAACTGCCGAGGGGTTGTGTCTAGTTATATGTATATTTCCAGGCCCAGTTGAACGGATGATCAAACAACACAGAGACTCGATCGATCGATGCAGGCGCCGTCGTCTCCTGATCAGCAAATAGCGATGCCGCCGTCTCGTCTCCTGATCGGTGATCGCTATAGCCGAAGAGACGAACAGCGACCAGCGACGCCGCAAACCAGGCCCAAGCGACCAGCAACCTGTATCCGTCTCCTCTGCTGCCAGCGAACAGCGCCGCCGCTGTCTGTGACGCCCTGGAACTTCGTCCGTTCGTCGTGTCTTCAGCCTGATTTAGGGCTCTAGTTGATTAAGGTACGAACTGCATATCTCTGATTCCCAAGTGTTGTTTTATTTTCCCCGTCAACTGATAACTGATTAGTGCATAATCAAATTAATTTGGATAATCAGACAATTGATCCTCATGATGGCCAGGCAGAGGCAATAAACATTGGTGACGAATTTTTGATTGATAGCACAAATGGTGATAACCAGGCCACTAATGATAACAGGAACACCATTCATGTTGATGTTAATTTGGATAGATCAACAGATCATATTGATATCCAGCCCTCAGAGGATAGTTCTTTTGAGCCAGATATTTTGATCCAAGATATTGGGATTCTCTTGCTCGTGCTCAAGTTGAAATTTTAGCATAAAAGGGTCCTAGAAGAGACTTAACGTTTCGAAAAGGTCCTAAAGACAGATTACCAAGAAGGTTTTTTTTTTTAAAAAAAAAATACTACACTAGGATTTGGTTGCAATAGCATTGGACGGAGATATATTGAAGAAAATTGCTTATCAAGGTATCATAAAGATTTTATCTCAAAGAATGCAACAAGAATTTCACTTCAAGTGAAGATTACATGACAGGTATAGTTTTGTTCTATTTTATTTTTGTAAAGGATATTATAAACTCGTATAAATTTTTTATCATGACATTTTTTCACTTAATTAGAGGCCTCAGTCAGTATTTTGCACAGGGCCTCCAAAATCCTCGGGACGGCCCTGAACTGCCGAATCTCAAACTCGTTCACATCGCCGAACCCTAGTGTGGCAGCGGCGCGACTTGGCACGGCACATCTCGGCAGCGCTAGTGCGAGACAGGCCGGCGCAGCGCAGAGCTGCTGCTGCTGCTCACACCCTGCGTGCGGGCGCCTCGCTGGCACGGTATGGCTCGGGCGCCCGTCGCCGCCTCTCCGTCAACCGCTTCGGCCGTCGCTCCACAAGCTCTGCTATGCAGGATGGTGTCTAAAAACTGCTCCATCCATCCCTGCCCCAGTTCGCGTTCAGGATGTGTGGAAATGGAAAACAAGCACGGTGGGTGGTAGATGGTTATCTTCTCCAGTGCAAGCACGAAAATCGAACGAGCAAAGATGGTTATTTCGCTGATCACGCTCTCCATCATCTTTGCCTATATAGCACATTTTCTTGCTTTTTTTTTTTTTTGAGATACAGCATATTTTCTTGCTGGCAGGGGCGAGTCTAAGGGGTGGGCCGATTCAGCTCAGCTCTATTTTTAGCACTGTAGCACTCATAAACAGTATAATTTTTCTTTTTTTCCTATTTTCTGGCCCAGCCTCATCAGCCCAACTAACTTCCGGCCCACCCCCAAGCCCACACCTGGACTTGCCACTGCTTGCTGGTTCATACAACACGAAGCTGACGACATACGATCACCTCAAGCTCTGGCTCAGCCATGCGCCCCGCAGGTCCTCACTCACGCCCCTGGAAGACTGGTGCTCCGCCATTAGTGGTATAACGTGAACCGTGAGCATGTAACCACACTCCTCCCCCTGTTCTCTGCTATTTTTTCTTGTACCCGCACAAATGTACAAACTCACAGCCCTTGGCAATTTTGATCATTAACTTAGTCGTTCAGGTGGGCTTTTTGCCCCTGTTGATTCGTCTTAAAAAATAAACTGACGGTATATTTTAATTAGTGTGATCAAAGTTGGCTACTAAAGTTGTTGGAACAAATGAGACTGGTATACAACGCAAACTAGAGGGTTATAAAGCGTGGTAATGGCGTGCCAGTTTTATTCTGTACTAACCTAAGGACCGATTTATTAATATTTAAGTATTGTAAATTAGAAAAAAATCATTTTTAGTGTTTTTTAAATGCTGGAGAACACAGGGTGCTACCGTATCCAAAAGGTCACCTAAACTCTACAAAGTATATGTGAGCCTTGGCTAATAAGGATGTTTGCAATCATCTTACCAGCATTTTTTTTTTTTCGGAATCTTTCCAGCATTTAGTGCTTATAATTAGTGACCGAGTTTGGGCAAAAAATAGCAGTGGCCAACAAGGTAGCCTGGACCATAACAGGGGCGGATTCAAGAATTTAGGCTGATATTACCCTGATTTACTGCTCATCAAAGTAGCATTTTGCGCCGGGGGGGGGGGGGGGTGCGGGGGGCGCGGTGCCCTGTTGGCCCCAACTAAGCTCCGTCCCTACTTATATCATTGTCTATACAGATAACCAAATTTTTGGTTCAAGCAAGAAGCAAAGCCGAAGCAAATATATGCAGGGGTTATAAAATTAAATAATCTGCTTCCATTTTACTGCTGCAAAAGTATTACGAAGTTAATGGTGGATTTGGTTAAATATGTTGCTTTGCAGCTTCTGTTGGACCCAATATTTTTCATTTCATTTAATGACACATTTTGTCAGAGCAAAGTTAATGTGCTCTGGAGGAGAAAATCTGCCTATAAATTAGAGTCAAATTCTCAAGCTGCCCATCATATCTTTGAGTTCAAAAATGCCAACTGAAAGGAGTATATATGGAAAGCACGTGTCTATATACTCGTAGGGATGCGAGACATCAGGAGTATGTGAAGCACCTGATGGGATTTGTATCTTACATTTCTATTTTGAGCGTGCGGCAGAAAGACATAGCGTCCAAGTACTACTATGGAAAAGCGACACAGCTCTAGAAGAACCTGTACCACGGCAAATGGCGCCTCTAGCTTCCTGCTCATACCAGGCAGGAGATCAGGTTCCTCTAGGAACGCATATGCGCAGATAAAAATCTGCACCATCGTTTTATGTGCAATGTAACAGCTTGCTACAAGATAATCCATGTCACAGGCTCGGGCGCTAGGATTGAACAAAAATAATGGTTAAATCTATTGCCGTGTCGACATTCTGGTCTGATCAAGTAGAGACAAGGAGCACATATAAGATGATTTTCTGACAACCAATTAAATATCAATTAAATATTCCAGAAAAATAGTCATAATCATGACAACGAGCGTCTACTCTGGGAGTGTGATCGCCTCCTCCGGGTGACTCGGGTGGCGACCAACGCCGCCGCCACCAGAGCCCCTCCTCCCGCTCCTCACCCGGCCGCCGCCGGAGCTGGCTGCCGGAACAACCCGCACAGCAGTAATGATGGCGGCGGCGGGGCAGTTTTGATCCTTTGTTCGCCATCTCCATCCACCCCCTTCCTTCCCGAAGACGATGGCCGCAGTTTGGAAGAGATCCACGTCCCTCATCGTCGATGGTGGTACGAGGGCCATCCGGATCCCGGCGGCATCGGATCTCGCCATTTGCCGCGGATCAGGCCGGGATCGTCATCGATCCGTTGCAGCCGCATCAGTTCATCGTTTTGGGCGGCAGCTGTTCGTCGTCGTGGACGGCCATGGTTCGTCGTCACTGGCAGTCCCGTCGTCTCTACATCGCCGGCAGCCGAGTCATCCACTTTCGTCGTGGCCACGCGCATCTTCTACTGGATGTGGTGGTGCTGTACTGACGTGTCTGGCCGTTGGGATATTCCCATGGAGGTCGTCATGGCTGCTGCGATCAAGTGCTGCATCCTGTCCGTGGCTTATGGAGTTGGAGAGTCCCTGCACGTTGTGTGTGAGGATGTGGTAAATGGTGATCTCTTCCTTGATGTTGTAGGCATGGAGCAATTCGGCGAAAGCCTCGGCTGCCTTGTTGCGGTGACAACAATGACGCCTTTAGGCGCCATTTACCTCCATGGGGGTGTTGTCTTCTTGCTCATGTCTCTTTGGATCTCCGGGTGAAAACCGAATCCAATTGCGGATGGGCGTCGGCAGCACATTTGGTGTTGCATTCTTGTTGAAGCGACGTCTTGGAGATCTCTGATGTAGGTCGTTCGACCTGGCTCTTTGTTCTTCGGTTGTCATCTCCAACAGCTGCTGGCATCTATGATGCTGCTATGGATATCCCCGGACATGTGGTGCCTGGGAACTTCCTCCCTCGGTTGCGGTTTGAGTGGTCTTTGTTTCAATCAAGAGATGTTGTTCGTCATTAGATTGACAGAAGCTCAAGTGTGTTCTTTTCCCCAGTTCTGCGGAAGAGCCGACATGGAGTCAACCGTACTCAAGAAATAGCACCGGAAGACAGTAAAAGTTGTGGACTGGAGATGTTCTTTCTTTCTTTTTTTTCTTTTTAGGTTTGTTTATTCAGTGTTGCACTTGTGCACTTGTGATGGTGGCCGATTTTATCGGTGATTGTATTTGGTTGTAACTTTCTTAGAAGTCAAGGCCACTGCGGTCGTAGCTTCTCCGAAAGCCAAGACTGGGATTAATGCAATCTTCCCATTATCTAAAAAAATGCAGTCACCATAGGCTTGGTATGGGCATTTGTGGGGCAACATGCAAATCTACGTAGCAGCTAGCTACTCTAGCAAAGCCTAGCGATCGGCAGGGGCGCGATGGACAAACCGCACAGGCCCCCCAACGTTTTTTTGACAAACCATTCCCATGACAGCCCCGCGCGTATACAACCGCCCCGGCGGCCCATACCTCTTTGGTTATGACCTGATTTTAAACTCAACTTTAAACTCTCAACTGTCGAGAGTACCCCTGTGTGTTTGAAAAAAATAACATTTCTTTGTCGCAGCAAAAACTCTTTCCTGGCATGAAGTATAGCACGAACGTTACGTTGCTATAGTTTTTGTTAATATATCAGATGGTTAATGAGAGATGGAAGGCAGAAAAGTTTTGTAGCGCATACAGGTGCAAACGAACATTAGTTGCAAGAGATGAAACTTGTGTATTGAATATTTGAGTGAATGCTGAACTACTCCCTCAGCCCCAAAATGCCTATCACTTTTCATGTTTGATCATTACTTTTGACCACCGTCTTATTCGATTTTTTTTTGCAAACATTAGTTGTTTTTTCATAACATGTTGTATCATTTAAGATAGTATAGTCATGACAATGTTTTTTAATATTTATGAAAAAAATTGAATAAGACGAATGGTCAAATATGGTAATCAAAAGTCAAAAGCAACAACTATTATGAGAAGAGGGCGATCCTTTGTGTGGTTCCTGTGCTCTGCCCTGCTACTTAAAGTAGCAATTGACATCCGATTTTTTTTTATACAACGCGCGCACACACAGAGAGCTGCAAACATTCGAATGCAGTCTCATAACACACACGCTTGTGAGGTATCAGGAGTGTTTGACACACCATGTCGGATGACAGCCCCTCGCAGATACAACCAGCGCATTCGTGGCGCACCCGGCGGCATTCTGGATCCTGTTGCCGTTGCGGGCTGCCCGCCCGATCCGAAGGCGTGATGATGAATTATTGACGATGGCCACGCACCCAGCCGGTTCCTTGAGTAGAATCGGCCGTCCAATTATGTCATACGTTTCCCGTCGCATTAGCACGCTTGGTCGTCATAGCTCGGGCCAACAGCTACAGTAACACTGTTGTTCATCAAGGTCCTTAATTCGTGGAAGGGGGAGAAAGGTACGCGTCACCGCCAGTGCGCTTCACTCTCCAGTTATGTATGTGTCACCGTGGTCAATTTGTCAGCACGTACGTACATAATGCAAAAGCATCATCATCTATGCATGCGCTTGAATTGTAACAATTTTATTTTGCATCGTCCTTCAGTAGTGCATCAGCCAAAAAGCTCGAGCGCTGCCCGTGAATGGCGGCAAAGCAATGGTTGTGCGAGATTACGACAGCGTGTTACATGAAACTGGACTAGATATAAGTAGACAACCACAGATGCACAAAGTAGTGCCTGCCTTCAAAGGGCCAATCCTATATGTAGCCCGCCCTATAGGATCCTTTTGATAGAACGCTTTGAGATTCGTGCATAAATGAATCCAATGTCTCACACGCATTGCGGGCTGAGAGGGAAGCAACCGCTGGGCGACACATGGCGGGTTATGATTGGTGCGGGTGAGGAGTGGGAGAAAAAGAAACGGATTTCAAACTTTAAATGCATTTTTCTCCTAAACCGTAAGTCCGTTTTTAAATCCGTTTGAATCTACGTGTTTGTTACAATTATTTCTACAAAATAAGATCCAATATGAATATTTTTGAATTTTTTAAAATCTATTTTTTGTCAACATTTAGAATGTATTGTGTCAACATTTTGTTTGCACTATGTCAACATTTTTTTTATTAGTCGTCGACATTTTTCTAAAAAGTGTTAATTTTATTTTAAAAATATTAAAATAAAACTAAAAATGTTGACAATCTGACTTGGGCTGGGCTGCTCAGTTTTAACGGCCTATTGGGCTGAGCTACTCAGTTTTGATGAGCTATTGGGGCTGATCTATTGTATGACCACGATAACGTCTACTTCAAGCAGAGCGTTACCATGGCGAAGTGCCTGCGACCGCTGCGATATGCCCGTCGTCGGTGCCTACGCCCGGTGTCGCCGTTGAAACATATGTCGAAGCCGATGGGCACCGATAGAAGGTGGTCCATCGCCTGATGAAGAGGTCGTAGTTGCCGACTCTCCTCGTCTCCGAACACCGTGGCGCGGCCAGATCATCCTTGAACACCGTGAACACTCGGCTGTGGCGTCTGCCCGGTGCACCCTGCGAATTTACCATCAGCAGACCGCAACCATGAACGATCCCCTCGGCTCGCCTGTCTGCCGTATCTCGCTATAGTCCCTGAATACGTCCACATTGTCCTCGACGGCGTACAGCTAGCTTGCCGCCATAAAAAGCAATGTCCCTGAATACGTCCACATTGTCCTCGACGGCATACAGCTAGCTTGCCGCCATAAAAAGCAATGTCCCTGAATACCCTTCACTCGTTGTGGGCACTGATCACCCAGAATCTGAATTTGGGAGGCGCATGGCCCCCTCCGCTTAATTAGTACACGATGATAAATCTAAAGTGGTACCTGTGGTGTCATGTCTGGTTCCGCTAAAATTGTAACCGCCAACTTCTGTATTATTCATGCGTTTATTTATGTCAAATGTACCGCACAATTACTCAGCTACCATTAAACAATTACCCTGGTACTTGATAAACTTGTGAACATTAAAGCGAGGGTTCCTCTTTCTTCGTTGTTCAGAGCTAAATATAAGAATACTTGGACTATATATACCACATATGATGCAAGAATCAAGCATCGTTGAATCACTACTGTCTCGTGCAATCTTCAGCATAAGACACGTTTTCATGTTTTCCCTCAATATGTTGCAACATAGGATTGGAAGGCATCATGAAGTTTGTGATCCATGTTCCCACTCCTATCGTTCCAATGGAGCAGCATATGCAGTGGGAGCAAGTAGTATGCCGTAAGAGCTTGGGAAAAGGACGAGGAAGCTAGTGGAAGATAAGTAGCTGGCCATTACAACCACGTCATGTCACAACGCATGCAGGGTGAGTGAGGTTGTCTGTAGCGCGCGCAGTGCACCTCTCTCGGGCAACGATTGAGCGAGTAGTAAGATGCAAGAGTGGCAGATGCATTCTGCGGAGCAGTCACGATAAGATGCTTACCTGGGTCTTGAGATGCTGCGTGAAGGGAAGTAAACATCGCTGGGTCAGTGGAGGTGGCCGGCGGCAGAACGACCACTCTGAGATCTATTTGCGTAGTGCCCATGACCACTTGGAGCCGATGGTATCGGCTGCCGTCACTTTGTGTGAGGCACTAACGTGTGATGATGGGGCTGTATTCTCTGGCTGCTGCACATGCTCAGTGTTGAGACGCTGAAGATTGCGTGTTTAGTGCTTCTGCATACTGATTTGAGTGCTAAAACTGAATGTCTAGATAGTTTCTCAGAATTTATTTGAATCTGATCAATTAGTCACTCGATAAACGGCCAAAGCAGAAGTATTTTATCAGATTATGATCATCAGTATGAGTGAGGAACTGAGCATAAGGCTTACGAGTATTTCATTTGCAGAAAACAGGAGAACAGAGTACGGGCAAGAAGCAGTACCAATCCATTAACGAAAAACCTGCTTCGAGAATTAAATATAATGAAAAAATTGTTCTAAATCATACAACTTGGAAAAAACACGTTTTGATCTAAAGCACAACTTTCAAAACAAAATTAACTTCAACTGTAGATCCCAAATTTGGAGATGACATATCCATCAAATAAGAGTATCATTGTTCAGTTCTGCACACGAGAACACTTTAGCTACAAGTAGCAATCTGGACCAAATTAAATCCTCATATATTTATGTTTCTATTTAAATTTTACTTATTCAGAGGTGCACCAGAGAACACTTGGACTATAAACACCACCAGATCCGTCCGAAGCATCAATTTATATTACTGGACTACAATGCCTCATTTTTCCTCAGAAACATGCCCTTCTCTCCTTCTCATTTGCAGCTTAGGACTGGAAGGCGTCCCGAAGTTAGCAGTTTTTGTTTTCGCTCCAGTAGTTTGGAAATTGGATCAAGTGTTCTGTGCGCAACAAGATGGCGTATGGGCGAAGGATATGCAGCATGCTGGGTTACTTCTTTGCGGATGAGGATTCCTTGATCTTCCTTGTAGAAGCAAAAGGAAATGTCCATTTACACTCCATAGCCTCATAACAAATAGCAGGAATTCGGAGCAATAACAAAAATCTGGCTTAACTGCGGCGGACATGTACACTGGGGTGTGCTGTGCACCACGCTTGCCTGATGTTAGACTGCAAAGGATCAGTGGAGCAACAGCAGGATAAGACATCACTGATTCAAACAGACTTCCCTGAATGGGCAAGTCTGTTGTTCCCCGTTTGGAAAATTGGAACTCCATCTATTTCTCCGAAATCAAATGCTAAATCCTCCTACAATGTTAACTGTTCGTATTTGCATCCCTTATGTACAATTTGGAACCTCAAACACACGAAAGGAAGCAACATGGCTGGAAATTTAAGGTACATGCATGCGGTGTGGACGTCGAGGTTGATGCATTATAATGTTTCTTGTTGCCTGATAGGAGCTTCGCTTCTAGCCTGCATAACGAAGATAGAAAATCTTGGTGGTAGCATTTTGTTTTATTAATGCAGCATTGACTATTGACTTTTGTGATGACTGATGAGATAGTAGGTGAGAATAGTAAAACAAGGAAAAGTCCATGTTTACTGTTTTCTTTCTTTTCCACCAAATAAAAGTATCGGTGTTCAGTGCTGCACATGAGAACGCTTGGGCTACAACTAACACATCCGTGAAACTGAATCTGATTTATAATGCATCTGGACCAAAAATATCCTCGTACTTCATCCCATGCCTTATGGTATTGCTCAACTCAAGAAATAGAAGAATAGGCCTGAGAGACTTCGAGGAATAATTCGCCACATACTTCACAAATTAGGCATCGTCAGTGGCTGTGATAGCATTCCGTGAACATTTTGATCTGCTAGCTAGACTGCCTGGAGTATCCAGCCATGTTTGAAATCCAAAGCTTGGAGATTGTCCGTGCCACCGGCTGAGTGTCACGACCCAAAATTCAAAAGATATAAAAATCACTCAAAATTTAAATTTATGTCTAACTCTTACCTATTTATCGAATTTCCAAAAAAATGAAAGTTAAGTAAACTAATATAAACTAGAGCTAGAAAAGGGAAATTTCTAAAACATAAAATTTTGTGCTCAAGTGTTTGATTTCTCTGCCCCATTTAAATGTAGCATTTTTGAAAATAAAACTTCAAACTAAATTAGCTCAAGAATATATGAGAATGGGAATTTTTAATAGGAAATAAAAATTGGAACTTGTCAACATGATTGCTAGGTTTTATAGTTGAGCTTACAAATTTTTATCGAATTTATTTGAATTGATTAGGATTTGATTTGAAATTTATCTGAATCCCCGAGTTTGGAAATTGTTTAAATCTTTTCTTTCCCCCGCTCTTGGGCCACTTCTTCTGGCCAGCCCATTTTTCTTTCTCCTCCTCTGGGCCGCGCCTTTTCTCTCTCTTTCCTCCCCGGCCCGGCCTCAGCCCAACCAACCCAGCTTGGCCCGGTCCCAGCCCGCGCAGACGCGCGTCGTCAACCTCGCGCCCCCGCCGCCGTCCGTCACCGCGTGGCTCTCGCCGCCTCCCACTGCGCCACGTCTCGCCGCGGTGTCACCCAACAGAAGCGCCACCCCGCAAAGCCCTCCCACGCGTTGGGCGACCCCGCTGAGCACCTGTCGCCGCATCCTCCTTTTCCGCGCCCGGCCCTGCACACCGCCTCACCGCCCTCGTCGTCAACCCGCCGCCGCACGAGTTCACACCGAGCACAGACTCCGGCTCCGCGATGAAGACCTCACGACGCACTGCTCCAAGACAGAAACCGAGTCTCGAAGCTTGACTTCCACTCCGAGCAAGCCAGCGCACGGACGCGTGCACGCACACGCACCCGCATGGCCTCGCCGCTGTTCTCACTGCCATAGCTCGACGCGCACCTATAAAAAGGCCTTCCCCAACTCCTGCCGCATGCCAGCGCGAACCACCGCAGCCTCAATCGAAGGTTTCTGCCTCCACAACTGTCCAATCGACGACTTTCCCCTTTCGTCCCCATCTCCGGCCGCCGCCCGATTCGCCGCCGGTAAGCCACCTCTGTCTTTCTCCTCTAGCTCAGCGTGTAGCCCTTGGCCTCCTCTACCTCCATGACCCCTCGCGCCATCGTGTCCCGGCCCGCAGACACGCGGACGCCGAGCACCGCCGCTTACCGCCGCCTCAGCTCGTCGCCGGGCATGCACATGGCGTGTCTGGCCACGACGTGCTGCCGCACAGCCTTTCCACACACGCGTGCACCTCCCACACCTGCACAGACACCACAAGTCCTGCTCCTTCGCCAGTTTGTTGTTGCGCCGCCCCGCGCAAACTCCGGCGAGCACGCCATCACCGCTCCGGCCTTCCCCGCGTGCGCGCACCTGCCCCAGTAGCTTCACCGCGCCACGAGCTACCTCCACGGCCGCTCCGTTCCCTCTCCCGAGCCTTGTAGCTGCCGCCGGTGAGCCCTCCGGTCAACTCTGGCAGCGCGCGTTGCCGCCAGCACCGCGCGCCGCACACACATGCACCCTGTCCAGTGGACCGTCCTCACATCCACACGCATAGGCTCGGTTCACGTAGACCAGAGACACATGGACCGTGGACCAAAGGCCCTGGTCCACGGAGCACGCACCGTACTGCTGACACCCTTGCCCCACACGTCAGCCTCTGTGCGCACACTGAACACTAGAGCCACACACGCTTTGTACACAGAAAGTTATTTCTAGCCTTTTCCAATATGGGAAAAATCCCCAAAAATCCCAGAAAATAGGATATACCTTGTAGTGCCCAAATATACCTCTGTTCATACCAAAAACCCTTCTGAGCACCTTTTACCCACACATCCGCCGTAGTTACCCCCTAAACCCCCTCAAGCCATATCTTCACCGTTCTAACTCCGATTCCGATGATTCTTGTTCCGTTCATCCCCGTTCATTCCCCTGGACCCAATCGTGTCCGCTGATCTCTCTCCCTTGTATTTCATTTGATTCTTATTTGGTTTTATGTAGCTTATTTTGTTTATGCGTTAGTATTTATTCTAGCGTATTACGTGTAGACTACGAGAAGCACGAGAACAAGCCAAGGGCGAGTTGGAATATACAAGCCTCGAGGACTCGAGTTTCGGGGAAGATCTTGAAGATATCGAGAAGATTCAAGCTTTGTGGACTCAACTTTCAAGAAAGGACTTGAAGACATCGACTCCGACGGAAGAGTCTAAAGATCTAGAACTTGAAGATTAGGATAGCGTTTATCAGGCAAGCTCTACTTCTCCTTGATCATGATTGAACCTACTGTTTTCGCAATGCACCTATATGGCCGCCTGTATTATGCATTACTTGTTATTTTACTGCTTGTGTAGCTATGATCCTACTTGTTTATTGATATTGATGTCTGTTACTTGGGCATTAATATCTGAATCCTTGTTTACCCTTGATTACCTGTCACCTTGTTAACCCTAGGATGGTTCCATCATTTCTATGATGGCACATGATCGCCTTGCTACTAGAAACTGCTTAGGACCCCTCGCAATGTTTCTACATTGCTACACCAGACTCATATATTTACTTTTATAAATGTGTTAAATGAGTTTGGTGGTGTGTGTGATATATAATTGGGGTTGGGAATAGTACAACTGTGTTAATTAAGCGATGGTGATGATGATGGTGACGGTGATGATGGGATGGGTTGGACTGCGAGCAAGGCCACAAGTGAAAGTGATGATTATATGGATAACCCCTAGTGTGGGATTTGGTGCTTGCTCGGCCACATAAGGACCGGTTCTTGTGACTGTAAACATAATGATTTTCGTACAACCATAGAACCTGAATGGGCAGGACCTCTTTCCTACCTTCTTGGTACTCCTGCAAGCAAGTTCCACCTGGTGGCTGATAGTGGCAAACGGATGTTAGGAGCAAAGTGGATGTGAATCTCGGGCATGAATACCCGCAACTCTTGGCCAATGGTGTCGCTCACCTTTATTATTATTATGGACGCTCCTAATCCTCGTGGTGGGCTTGTGGGACTACTCGGAGAAGATGATTGAGGCGTTATGTTACTCTCCGTACAAGAGTGCATAGCCTGTGGGAAAAGTGTACAACCTCTGCAGAGTGTAAAATTCATCCGGATGGACGTTGTCACGGCATATGGCACATCTATGTTATGAGTTCACATTGATTAGCCACCTTCTTATCCCTTGGCGTGTGAGTGGGTGTATAGACGCCTGTGTTTTGGAAGTGATGGCAAGTGTACCGGGTCGGTATGACCATTGAGGTCAGAAGGCCCAACTAAAATATGGGAACTGGCGGGATTGAATCATTACCCCCAGGGCCAACCAACTAAAATATAACAATCAAATCCCCTGTTTTATCTATGATCCTTGATTGCTGAAACCTTGCATAAAGTTTGCTTTCTGCAAATAAACCATACAACTTACTCCTTGCTAAGACCATATATGCATGTATTTAAACCCTTGAGTAGTGTAGGGCTTGCGGAGTACCTTATGTACTCACGTGTTTGCAATTGTTGGTTTAGTAGGAGAAGACCTCGCAGGTGAAGACGACGTTTGGGTTTTCAGTTCCGCTTCCCAAGTCTGCTTGTGGCTATGGGCCATGGTTTTCCGCTGTCTGCTCCACCATTAGTTGGTCGGATAGACTTGGATAGTTATAAATCCTTGTCATGTCGCCACTAAAGGTGTTATCTATCAGGTATATTACTTATTTACTAATTCGAAGTATGCTTTTGAATATCATATCTGTGTTCTTGTGCGTATCAGCTACTGATCCAGTGACTGATATAGGATGCACAACAGAATCCAGAAATGGGGTCTGACACTGAGTACTCGTGGTGGTCTTACCATTAACGTCAGCAGTACGCAGCAGCTGCCGCAGCGGAATGCTGGTTATTGTTCCGTCCCTAAGAGCAAGGCCAATGCTAGACAGGCTTGCTTGTCTATCAGACAAGTAAACAAATAAATTTGCAACAAGTTTATCTCAACATTTATTGCTGGGTCCCACCAATCCCCACACAAACTGCTCACGCGAGCCGTGGCGACCGGCGCGTCCTGCAGCGACGAAGTGCACTCTCTCTCTTACTTTATCTGACAAAAAACCTGCTGTGCTTGTCGATGCGCCGACCGATGGGCTTGCTCTAATGATGTACACGCCGCCACTGTGTTTTGGATTCACCCTCTGGCGCTGTACCCAGAACATGTAGCACTACAGAAGGACGATCTTGTCGCCCTCGTGTGACACCCCGTGTCACTGAATCCCAGCCAGTTCAAACAACTCAACTGAACAGAACACAAATTTAAAGCAAATCCAAATTCGAATTCAAAAATTCAAACAATTGTCAAATCAAGGCTTGTGAAGGAACTCAGACTTTTCAATAGCAACGTGAGGAACCAAAAATACCAGAGGATGAAGGTCAGATAGCATGAATTTTTGGATAGTTTTTCGTGATTTTAGAAATTCATTTGCATGCCCAAATAAATCCTGGAAACTTATAAAGTACCCTATTTTGACCAGTGGCAATTTGAAATCTACTAGGAATCCAGATGTGCATGTTGGCCAGTTTGAAGTCCTGATCAAAAGCTTTCAGAAGAAACAATTTTTGTGATTTTAGGAGCTGGTTTACTATTTTTAATGGTGTGCCAATTTTCCAGAGAAATCACAGTTCGAAAAATTCGGTAAATGGAAAAGATGCCTGCGGGCCCATCTGTCAGTCACCCGTGTCTCACTGCGTGCGTCGGGAGAACGTCGCCACGTCGCAGCCGATGTACGGCGCAGCTCGCTGCCCCGGCTCCGCTCCCCTCGGCGCGTCGCGGCTCCAAATCCAGCTCTCACTCCCCTCCTTGGTTCCCTTCCTCTCATTTCCCTCGCCCGGCCGTCCCAAACCCTAGCTGCTCGCCAGAGGTTCGCCATTGCCGCTGCCGCGCTCGCACTCGCCGTCGCGCCGCCGCGGTGAAGCTTGTCCGGGTCAAGCTACTCTGCAAATCTCCTCGCCGAGTGGTCCTCGTTCTCGCCATGGCATCCTTTCCTCGCGACTCGGGCTGAGGTGCGCGAATTTGGCTTTCGTCCCCAAGTCCGGCTGCGGGAGCTCCACCGACCTCGCCGTCGATTACCCATTCTCTGGTCAGCGCTTTATCGATTCATCGCGCCTTGAGGTGCATTTCAAGCTCGCTAACTCACCTCACACTCCGTTGTTCCGTTTCCACAGCTCCTCGAGGCCCTACGCCTCTTTTCCCCACCGTCGAGCCGCCGTGCGCCACCCTCCGGCGAACTCCGCCATCCCGGCTTCCTCCACGTCGATGTGTGGGTCTTTGAGGTCCGTGCGAACCCACTGAAGCTCGTGCGCACGCCAACTCATCCCTGCGCCACCTCGGGTCGCCGGAACGACGCCGCCGCCACTCCACCGTCTGCCTCCGACGTCTCCATCCACTCCCCGACCTACCTCGTCGTCGTCTTGTTCCCCGCCGTGGCCCGCGAAGTCTTGGTGAGCTTGCCGCACCCCTCCTTCGCCCTCCTCATCACTCTTCCTCGCCGGAACGGCCGCGCCGCTGTCGCCGCGGCGCTCTGCGCGCCGTGCGCGCACGCTGCGGGCCCAGATCCAGCGAGCCCCCATCCTAGATCTAGCCCGGCCCAGCCCTGCGGCCAGATCTCTTGTGGCCAGGCCTAGATCTGCTGTGGCAGACGCCGTGTGGCCTTCTGTGTGGCTGGAACCTGATTGGTCACCCTAATTTCATTCCCTTTTCGATTTAGTTAATTCCTCAAAAATTGCCAGAAGTTTGTAAAATGCATAATAAATCTAATATGTCTCAGAAAAATATGAAACCAATTTTGTTGGCTTCATTGTACTCTGCTCCGTCTAGGCAAAATGTCAAATCACCCAATGCACTCCATCTGTTTCCTTTATAAATAGAACTATCCAGATCTTGTTTAAATCGTGTTTAATCCTCTGTTGCTCTATAAATACTGGAATCTTGCATGCTTGTTAAGTTACTGATCACCTACTTATAGAACATTTTTCCACTGTCATATGATGTCTAGTTGTGTTCCTATGATTTAAATCGTATTCTGCATTGTATAAATTATTATTAATAATCCATGTTATAATAAATCCTCGAACTTCACAGTAAATTACTTCTAGTGGTCGCTTTCACCAGAAAAATGCCACTGCACCTAAACAAATTCTCGAAGTACAATTAACTAACTAACCAACTTAAGTTAATTAAGTAATTAACTTAAACAAGAGTGAATGAAAGAAATACTTCGGACGAAAGTAATTAAGCAAATTAATCATTTGCACTTACAGTGTAAATGACTGTCCCATCAAGTAATTAAATTCTTAATTGCATCTTCTTAATTGCATCTAACTTGCATTATTTCCTTATCATAACGTGTAGTGACAGAGACGACTCCGGAGCCACTGGACTTCCAGCTGCCGGAGGAGGAGGCATAGGAGGAGCAGCAGCAGGACACTGACCCCGTAGCTGACCCAGCTAGTGTAGCTCTTGAGCCAGGCAAGCCCCGGTGCATGCCTTCCTATTTAGGATTTTATTTTCTTATTTGATTGGGGCTAGTTATTGATTGTGCATTAGGTTTATTAGGAGTTGATGTGAAACCTTAGAACTGCATTAGGACCACCCTTCCGTATACTATCTTTGTGTCCTATTTTTGTAGATGTGGTCTAGGTCACGTTAGTACTTGCTATGCTTAGTGTCTAGTGAACGGTAGAAGACGAGTGGTAGGTTCCACTCGCATGATAGGAATCACCCTGGATTGTACTAGATGGATTTAGGATTTGTTGAGACTGGACAGGGGATTGTTTGTATAGGATGGTTGTAGAAGGCTTGGCCTTCACGGTGGTAGCCCCGTCTGTGTCGATTAAGGACCGTTCGTTGTTAGCCCTTGTTGAGCAAGTTTGAATGTACTGATCACATACTAGTGTTTTTATGGGCCTAGTAAACCTAGTAGCCTGCGTCGCCCTGGATGTCTGGTGGATACTTTACTCTTTCTATCATGGTACTTGGGAGAGGAAGGATAACGTCCTGCGCAGTCGTACGTCTGGGACGGGGCTTCGGCGGGAGACCCCTTCCTCGGGAGGAGTAGAATCTGGTACAACTCTGGTGGTGCGTAGCGTAAACGGTTGCCGCATGCGACTTTTACGCGTGTGTGGCGTGTGGTCAGGTTTTCTCCTGCAGGATGTACATCGATGCCGTCGCTCTCGGTCAAGAGCAACCTTGCTCACTGAGTCACCCCGTAGTGTGATATGATTGATGATGATGATGATGATGCTAGTTTTTTACTGTTATATTTATTTATCATTACTGCTATACTGCTTATTTGATGTACTGTTACTTATTACCTGTTTAAAAATAAGTGCACTGTATTATTGGTTAAGTACTTAATTTGAAATAAAACTTGAAAGTAAGGACCAAGTAATTAGTGCGGGTTATGCAATTGAGTCAGCCTACCCCCTTTTGTAGCCTCTGCATGCAAGGAGTCGGCTATAGTTAGCCACGTTGACGGGTAAGTCTTGCTGAGTAACTAATACTCACGGTTTGGCTTTTTATTTTTTTGTGCAGGTAGTCTTGTTTTCACTTCTGCTTGGTGAAATTCCTCCAGGTCCACAGCGCGGGCTTCGATGTGCGGCCAAGTATCGTCGAGTGTTGTAGAATTGGTATAGTTGAGACTTCCGCTGTGCTACTCACGTGTTTTAATTCATTCAAGACTTGTAATAACTTAAAGATGTAAAATTCATGCTTTTTATGTGATGTACTGTTGTGTCTGTTCATCAGCACGTACCGACTCGATCCTGTGAAAAGCGGAAATGCTACAGCTGGCATCAGAGCCGTGTTGGGACAGTACATCATATAAACGGCCTATTTTCGAAAATCTAACCACGTTACGAGTGAGGAACGAAAAGCCCATTATAAGGATGTTAGAGTATCAGGTGGTAATAGGAGTTGCTTGTTTACTTTCTGTAACGACGCACCTACGCCCAGGTAAGAAGGTAAGCAACATGCATGGCTCAGGAGGTACGAGTTTAACTCGTGTAGATTGTGGGGGTGTTATTGGATGGAGGAGATGATCAGGAGATGTGATTGATATTCTGGCCCGAGCCATCGAGCTCGTGGATGATGATATTGGTAGAGCCATGCATTACATTTTGTTGGAGTACGTCACCTGTGTAGGTTGGTTGAGGTGACGTTGTGTGCTTTCTGCAGGTACACTAACTCGAGCGTAGAAACGGTTGTAGAGTGCGACTTAGTTGCCACCGATGTCTACGACCTGCTATATTAGGCACCTTTTTTATTTTGTGAGGACGTGCAGGACGAGCATGCATTGCATATTCATCTTAAAACACTTCTTGAAAGCTTATAACATGAACAAAAACTTTGTTTCAGATTTTCCCTCTAGATTCTGTCATTATCCCCTCCAAATCTGTCCACCAAGTGGAGTCAAATTTCAGCCTCGACCAGTTTTTCCAGAATCTGTCTGCCATCTTCAGAATTCGATATCTCCAGTTCTGTTTGTCCGTTTGAGGCGTTTGAGAACTCGTTGGAAACATTTTGAAGTCATCTACAAGTTTCGTATTCTGACTTTGTCCGTTGGACGCCTCCAGAAGTGTCAGTTGTCGTTTTAGTGACTACTGCTCACAGTCAAGACAGATTTCAGACTATTGCTTTGAAGGAACATTGCTCTCTTGTTTTTTCTTGAATGGATGTGTGTAGCTACTTGCTACGACCGTCCAGAAGTCCCCTACCAAATTATCATCCTTGTTTGGCCTGGTTACCCTTTTTGGAGTAGGGTGTGACATTTTCGCCATTTTCTCCGCACATGGCTGAGGACGTGGAGTACGATGGCAACGATTGGATACTTTCGACGTGTCTCATTCGGCCAGGCTTCCCGACCATGTTTTGGCATGTCCTCCAGCACTTTGGTTACACAGAGCCTCCTATGTATGTGGGAAAGCAAACCTTGATTGGGGAAGAGACTTTGTGTACCATCCATGTTGCTATTCCCGCGACACCGGCATACTGTTGACGGTGTAAAAATCATGAATTCACCGTCAACATATCGGTAAATAAAAGGCTAATCACCAAGGTTCTACGCATAGTAGTTAGGAATTAACCTATTTCCATAAGTTTTGGTGATTTTTGGATGCAGGAGTGAATTATGCAATAAAGTGAGCCTGCACCAAGGAAAAGGCAGGCCGGCCGGTGTTGACGGTCGTTACGGACCAATTTCGACCATCAACTAGCTCAATAAACAAGAAGGATTGGACATTCTTTACACGCATTTTATTTAAGAATAATCTATTTCACTACAAGAAATCTAGCCTTCTATGACGATTACAGAGTGACAATTGACCAAAACGTCACAAAAGATTCTGTTTTATGACGATCTTGAGGGTTTCAATAAGTTTAGTGACAAAAAACAGATGTGCGTCATAAAAACCAGCCAGAAATCGTCACAAACCAAGATTGTGACAACCACTCGTTTGTCATGTGAGGTCAACTAGTTGTGTCACAATTTTATGACAGCGGCAAATCGTCTGAGCTTTGAATTTCTGTCACCAAGTTTTTTTCCTTATAATTAAAGTAGAAATATAGGTTTCGTAATTATTTTGTGTTAAAAATAAAATAAACAAAGAGGCAGTTCCGGCCAGTCCATAGCTTTGATCTTTTTAGCCATGGGCTATTCTCGAACTGATGAACCAAGAGGCTAATTTTTGCTGATGAACTTCGGAAGACCCAAGGCCGGAAATAGCCCATGCTTGATGTGCTGATGAACCGATCATAACCCTGTTGGCGACAAGGCCTCGAAATTTTTTTTGAGCCAACAGGCCTTGATGAACCAGGCTGGCTCATCATATTTGGGCTGACTTCAGCCAATGCTGCTGGGCGGCCTAGCTCCACGCCAAGCAGGCCTTGATGAACCAGGCAGGCCCAACTCCACGCCAAAAAAAAAAGAACAAATTACCCAAATTAGCAGGCCCATCTTCCATCAACAACAGACGCAGCTACCACTAGAAAATGAGGCCCACGTGTCCTTGTTGACATGTGGATCTGCCTGTTGGCCCAGCAGTTCATGCTGCAGTTCTTACCATGCTATTATCTTTTTTCTTTTGATTCACAATTAAAATTTCAAACATGTATAAACTCTTCATATATTGTCCAAATCTAATGATTCATGTTTACAATTGTTTCTAAATCGAGATATATCGTGTAGAGTCATCTACATAATGTTTTTGAGATATATTTTGAACGAACCTACCAAATCATCGGTGATCACTATTCACTTGTTTGCTTCATCTTTTTGTAATTCTTGAAAAAAAAATGATTTTCGAAATGAAATTTGGTGAGCCTGTACACCCCATATATCTCCAAACATGGTATTTTTTGTGAATTTTTTTGAAACACCTGAAGGTGTCACTAGTCACTTAGCAGTGAATTTGATTCTAAACTACAATGGGATCTATGAGATACTAAGGTTGCAATAGACATATAATTTCAAAAGTTTCAAAAAAAATCCAAAATAATTACATAGATTGGATGAGACATGAATCATGCTCACAACAAATTTGACCTCACAACTCCATATATCTTGGAAGATACGAAAATGAGAAGAAGATAAAATATGAAGTCGCCTTCCTGAGGGGAAAACGTATTTTGTTGATGTCGCATTCGTCTGACCCACTGACAGATGTGACCCACTGCTCGGTTCAGTGCCTGGGCCGCAAAACATTTTTTTTGTTTGGCCCATTGTACCCAGGCCTTTTCTGCTCTCTCTGGCAACCGTCCGATTCGAATCGACGGTTATCCTCTCCTCTCGCTCGAATAAATTGGGCACCGCCCCGGAAACCCTAAGTCTGGAGACATCATATCGCCGCCTCGCCGTATCTGCTCGCCGCTTCGACATCCGCCACCATTCCCACGCGCCTTCCTCTCCACCGCCGCCTACACCACGATGTACTGCTCCTACATCATGCGGCAACTTCTTGCTCGGCTCCCGAAGCATCTTGCTGGTGCGGCGTAGCAGCTCGGTAGCCTAGGCTCGGTGGCCTTATTCCGAGATCTACATGTCCAAAAGCTGCTTGGCGAGCTCGCGGCGCGGCATCATCGGGAGCGGCGCGTCGCTCATGTACTCCTCGGCCTCGCCCGTCCCATCCCCACTGCCGCCTCCTCCAGTGGGGGCTTCTCAACCGGGTCAACGGCAATGCGGGCTGCTTCGGATGCGCCTACGGGAGGCAGGCGAGCTTGGCGGCGCTGGCGCACAGGCGCTGCCACGACGTGCTTGCCAGGATCTCAAGCTCGTCGGGACAGAGAGGATGAGTGTTTCTTCCGTAGCTGAGTGCCTCCCTCCAGCGGTGGCTGTGCACGGACAAATTCGAAGGTATTCGTGGCTTCGGTCATCAATTAGCAGCGTTTAGATTTCATAATGCACTTGATGTGTTCGTGGAATTGCCTCTGCATCTTCTAGGCTGTGATATGTTTCCTTCCAGGCCTCTGCTCGCGCTTGACCTGCCGGTAGCTGTTGCTGTCTGAGGAGCTCTTGAGCTGGTGGTGCTTGGCAACATGAGGACAATGGTGCATCAGGACGTTTTTAACAAGCCCATGAGTACCAAGGTGAGATTGGCTTCGTTCCCTTCTAGAACTCTGCGAAGTTGAATGAAATTTGTATATCAGTGCTACATGATGCTTGTACTGTTCGTGTTCTTGTGTGTATTACATCAAGGGTTCCTTAAAAGTGAGACATTGAAGTAATCTAAAATATGCAGTGACAAGTGGATCTGCGTAATGAACCCTGGTCTGGATCGATATGCAGTAGCAAGTAATCTGAAAGAACCAGTTGCTGTAAAATTACTCTGAACCAATTATTTTTTGATTTCCTGTGCTGACCTCCTTTCAATCTTTACATATTATTCTGAACGTTCTTTGGGCTGACAACTATCATAAAGCAAAGACCTATGTTCTTTCTTGACTCTGAAATAAATTTTGGATTTCCAGTGCACATGTAACAATAACATATACCACATCTCGGTGTTTCTGTCCCAAGTATGTGATATATGCATTCTTTCTGCATATGCCCTGCTGTTTATTTGCGTCAACTGTTTTTTTACTTCAGTTTTAGGACTATGTTGGAAGTATAGCTTACCAATATACTACCAAGTGGAAGGTATTGCAACAGCCTGATAGTTTTCGCTATTTTTTCTTTACCTGCATCATGCTTTGAGAAGGAATCAGAGTTAGTAGCAAGAAAAGCAGAGCATGTGTGTCTATTAATGTGGACACACCTTTTAGTTGTAAATTATTTAGGTGTGCTTTGATTTCTGTATGAACATATTGTTTTATCATTTCTTTCATGTGATTTGTTCGCTATCTTATTCTACTGCTATTTCATTAGATTTGTTCACTGGTCTTCTATTTCAAAAGTTTGTAGCATTCTCTGTAACTAACTATTTTCACTTTAATGTGCGCTGCTATTGTGGTTCTATTTGCTCACATCTTTATCTCACTTGTGATTTCAGGAGACAGGAGCAATCGTATTTGCTGTTGTGGTTCTGAAAAAAGTTGGAGATCTGACTACAAGAGCAAGAAGCATAGTTTAAGTTGTTTTACATTCATTAGTAACCTAGCGTATTTGGAGACTGGATGTGTTGTGGTTTATTAGATCATGTTATTGTGATATGATGTGAACATTATTGACACAATTTGTATTGTTTGCTCTTGATTGTAATATGTAATAATAATCAAATTTTGTCTGGAGTTGAACTATTTGATTTAAATAATGGGCTTGGTTTTGAAATGGGCTGGGCCATCATCCATTACAATCAAGGTAATTTTCTCAAAGAAAAAAAAACTAAGACGAGCCAGAAATGACATTGCATGTGGATTTGGGCTTTGCCAAAAGTACAATGGGCTATAACAAAGAATATAATGGGCCAAAACAAAACATGTAATGGGCTTTAAAGTGGTTCAGGTTGAAATTTACAATGGGCTTTAAGCTGGGCTCAGGTCACAAATGGGCTGGTCGTGATTGGTTTGTGACGTTTTGAGCCATGACAAAGGAATGATCGTCACAAAAATTTTATGACGAATACATAAATTTTTGTCACAGAACATGTTTAAACACGCATGATAGGTGACAAACATGATTTCGTCACAAGATCGTCATAGATTATAACTTGTGACAATTTTTTCAGGTTTTGTGACAAAAATAAAACGTCACCTAGCATGATATTTCTTGTAGTGTTTCCACATGTACCTCTAGATTTTAGTGTGCAGGTGGAATAAGGGAGAAATCCAGGTGAAACCATGCCCCAAGGCGACAAAACAACACTTTCACAAATACGACGTTCGCCGCAGGAATGCAACTCCAAGACAAAAGGCCAAATCTCGTCAAAGTCCAACACAACCAAGGCCAAATGCACCTGAACCAAAGAAGTAGACCCAGAGGGGGAGCCACCTGCCAAAGCCCAGCCCAGGAGGGGCCAGGCACAGGTCGGCCGACCCCCCTGGACCAGGTCGGCCGACCTGGCAGGGTGGCCCCCTGGGTCCCACTTTTTGTGGCGGCTTGTTACCGACCTCTGGAGGTCGGTTCCCGCTACATTAAATGCCACCGACCTCGGGAACCGCCTCAAAGTTACCGACCTTCAAAGCCTATATAAGGAGGGGTACCCCCCTCCTTCCAACACACAATACACACGGATCATTCCCTCCTCCTCACACTAGAGCTAGAGGCAATTCTAGGTAGTGCTAGGCTGAGTAGTGGGTTGCCCTATTGCTCCCAAAGTCTTGTGGAGAATTGGGTAGCGCTCTTGTATCCTTCCTCTCTCTTTGTAAGACTTGTTATTTAATCTATGGAATACAAGTATTCATATAGTTGTTATGAGCTTGCTAGTTCTATCATGATCTTGTATGATCGTTCGTTGTTCGTTCATGCTCGTTCATCATTCGTTCTTCGTTCGTTCATACTCGATCATCGATTATTCTTGAACTTGCTTAATCGTTCATCGTTCGTCGCTCGTTCTTGAGCGACAAACGCTTTTGCATGACTTAGTGCTAGCTTTGATCCCTTTTATCTAGTTTATGCTAGTTAGGCTAGTTGTTCTCATGTTTAGGCATCGGGCACATTGTCCTGCAAAGGTGCTCTAGATTTATCACCCCGTCGATCCGAAGGGTTGGGGGTGCCTCGAGGGATCTAGAGTCGTGGTTAGTAACGCCGGCATGGTGCCGGGGTAGTCTATCCACCCTTGGGTATGTGCGTGTCCCACGGTTTGTAGAGGTAGGTGGCAGGAAGTGACAGCCCTGTCCATCCAAAGGAACCCTCCACGTTCGGGCGCGGCATAGGAGTACGTAAATAGGCCGGAGTCGCGAGGCAGACCTTGCGTATGCCGGATCTCCCGATGTTGCCTAGGCATTAGACGCTTGCTTGTGCTTGCATGACGCTAGATGATAGGTAGAGGTTGTGCACGCTATATGAATGTTGTACCTTTGGAGTAGTAGCTCGCTAGTCTAACTTAGCATTGCTTAGGATTGTCTCTCGCCTTTTATTAGAGAGAGTGGAATGCCTTCGTGTGTGTCGCACTATCCTTATTATTATTAAACCTTACCCCTGCATTGGAATGTGGTTATATCACTTATCGTTTGTAACACCATGAACATAAGTACTCTTGTCAACCATGTCTTCCTTTGGGAAAATATAAATACGATACCCTGGAATACTCTCGGGTGAAATGCTACAACGGGTTATCCGTCCGCTTGCGGATATTCTATTTAACATGACAAACCTTATAATTCATATCTAGTACTTGTTACTAGTTGTGGATTATTTGGTTAAATAGTGCAAGTGAACAATTCCATAAGCCCCGGCGTCTCCCCGCGGTCGCGTGTTTCCCGCGTGACCGTAAGAGACGCCAACAAGCATTTCTGGCGCCGTTGCCGGGGAAGACATTGGTTAACAAGAATACAATAATTGTTCATGATTACACTTGATGTGGTTTAACCATTGCCCATGCAGGCTAACCTTGATCTGTTTTCTCTTTGATGTGAAAACAGGATAGTGTATGCGTGGATTCGACTTGCCGAAAAACTTCGTTGATAATCCCGAGTCACTTGTGAGGAAGACTCAACACCGCGTCGTCGTCTCCCCTCAAGTACTCTCGACAAGCGAACCCGCATCTTCCGCACCATCTACGTCAAACGTCATAGCTGAAAAGACCCTTCGTGAATACTCCGCGCCCCCGTCGCCAATGTGCCTATTGGACCCAACGTCGACGTTGGTGACGCCGGACTTAACATAAGGTCCAGCCTCATCAATATGGTGCAAACCATACCCTTTTGTGGGAAGGCTTCCGAGGACGCCAACTCTCATCTCCAACAATTCCTAGAAATATGCAACACGTCAGGCACGGGAGAAGGCAATCAAGATGCTATCAAGCTCCGTTTGTTTCCGCTCTCCCTCCTTGGGAAAGCGAAACAATGGTTCCATGCAAACCGCGCCAATATCGACACTTGGGACAAATGTTCTACGGCGTTCCTCGCTAAGTTCTTCCCGATGGGCAAAACCAATGCTCTTCGTGGAAGAATTGCAAGCTTCCAGCAAGCAACAAATGAATCCATACCCGAGGCATGGGAAAGGCTCCAAGAATACACATCAGCCTGCCCACACCATGGGATGGAAGAATGGCTCATTCTTCAACACTTTTACAACGGGTTAACACCAACAGCCCGTGGACATATGGATGCCGCTGCTGGAGGAGCCTTCTTCTCCAAAACCGTTACTCAAGCAAAAGATCTTATAGAGAAGATGGTCTCCAATCAAGGGTGGAGCGATGATCGACTCCAAACACGCCCAAAAGGCATCCACCCTGTCAAGGAAGTGGACATGTTGTCCGCCAAACTTGACCTTCTCATGAAGCGTTTGGATGAACACACTTCAAGTGGTAGTGTTCGTGCATTGGACTCACACATGACGTGTGAGGAATGCGGGGATACGGGCCATATGGGGAAGAATTGCTCCCACACCCAAGAAGATGCGTTCTACATGAACAACAACAACGGGTATCGCCCAAACGGAGGTCAAGGATATAATCAAAATCAAAATAGAGGTAACAATTTTTCTGGTTTTTACAATAATCAGCCCTCTTTGAAAGATTTGGTTCTTGGCCAAGCTAAAATTAATGAATCAATCAACAAAAAGCTTGCTGCCAACGATAAAGTTTTAGAAAATATAAATTCACAGCTAGAAGGTTTTTCTTCCGCTTTCAAAAATCAGCTGAGTTTTAACAAAATGATAGAAACCCAACTTGCTCAGCTTGCTGCTCTTGTTCCGACCTCTAATTCTGGGAAGATCCCGGGGCAACCCGAGTCTTCTTTAGAAAATGTTAATACGGTTACCACGAGGGGAGGAAAATCCACTCGGGACCCGCCCTATCCTAACCATGCAGGTAACAAGGACAGGGTTGAACAAGAAGAAGAAGACCCTTCTATCATCCAGAAAAAGAATGATGAACCAAAGGCAACCACTGGGAAAGAGGCACTAGAATTCCAAGACACTAGTTTCATGCCATTCCCACACAGAAATAAGAAGCCGAAGGTGGATGAACAATTTGATCGTTTTGTGGAAGTCATCCAAAAGATTCATGTCAACGTGCCTTTGATGGACATGGTACAAGTGCCCACATATGCACGTTACCTCAAAGACATCCTCAATAACAAGCGACCACTGCCCAAGACAGAGATGGTCAAGCTCACCGAAGAGTGTAGCGCGGCTATACTCAATCGGCTTCCAGAAAAGAAGAAGGACCCTGGTTGCCCCACCATATCATGCTCCATTGGGGCACATCACTTCGAACACGCCTTATGTGATCTTGGGGCAAGCGTCAGCGTTATGCCCAAAGAAGTCTTCGATCGATTGAGCTACACGGAGTTAACTCCTACACCAATGAGGCTACAACTAGCGGACTCATCAGTCCGCTACCCCGCGGGAATAGCCGAAGACATTCCGGTGAAAATCCGTGGTAACTTCATTCCGGTGGACTTCGTGGTGCTGGAAATGGACATTGATAAAGAGACACCCCTCATCTTGGGACGTCCCTTTCTTAGCACCGCGAAGGCTCAAATTGATGTTGGGGCCGGAGAAATCCGTTTCTACATCAATGAGAAGGAGGAGAAATTCGAGTTCCAACCCCGAAAAGAACAATGCTCGATGATCAAGATCAAGTATGGGCCAAACCCCTCAAACATCAAAGAAGTTGAAGTGACCCCGAGAAAGACGGGTAGTCTCATTGCTCTTTGGAAGCAAATTGACAAACGTGAGAACCCGTCATGGTACCAACCCAAGAAGCCCGCAACAACAAGGCCGGGGTTATGGGTCAAGAAAATCGACCCCTCAAATTGAGAAGCCACCAACACAACCCAAGATCAAACAAATGTGGCAAGTAAAGAAGGTGCAGCCATCTTCATCCTCTTCTCCAAGGACGGGGCCGGCACCTCAAGAATGAAAAGCATGGAGAAGTCCTTGCTCGCCGGACTTAAAACGGCGAAGCCCTGGACCGACCGGTTAATCGGCGTTATCATTTTCTCTTCATTTCTTTTTGATTTTTTTTTAAAAAAATTTTATACACTTTTCCAAAAATCACCATTTGCATTTTTCCAAACCACTTTGCATTTTATTCTTCCCTCACAAAGTTTTATTTGGATTTTCTTTCTTTTTTTTTTCCGCCAGCATACTTATTTTCATCTCGCCATGCATACAAAAATTAATCTCCAAAAATATTTGGTTCTTCAAAACTTTTTCACTCTTTTGTGCAAGGTTTTGGAGTACCTCTGTACCACTACAATAAATTTTCCACATGTTGGGATTTTTTCCGACACTTTTTCTCTTCTAGTTTCAATTTTTCCGAAAACCATTTGAATTTCGAGGCATGATTTTATTTGGAAATCTTTCTGAGCAATATTTCCGAGGATTTACTGGACATAGCAGCCAAGGTCATGAACCATATGACCGTTGGAGGCCATGGGCCAAGAGGGGGAGCAAGCGGGCCCCACAGGGGGTCGGCCGACCTGTGGCAGCCACTGCTGCCCCCCATCTTTTTCCCAACGGTCATATTCCCCCTCCAACGTTCCAAAACGGCTACATTTCGTGCTATAAATTGGGGTGGCCGGGCAGAAGTGTTCTCCCCCTCACACACACTCATTTCATTCCTCATTCACTTTACTCTCTTGCTCACAAGGTTCTCCTTTGCTCTCACTTTGTGCTTGCCTCAAAACTCTGCATAAAAAACTCCTCTCCCACTGTTCTTTCAGTTTGTGTTTTGATTTGTTTTTGTTTGTTTTTTCGAGTTGCGATTTTCTTGCTCACAAGAACAACCGACGGTTTCGCCGATTCAATTTTCCCTAACATAACCCGTTCGGAGTTTTTGTTCTTGTGTTCTTGCTCTCCTCGCTGCAGCCATGTCGGGAGCGAAGCGGCTGTACGGATCGTTGAAGAAGTCCCAAAACGCCGAAGCACGCGCGCGCACCCCGTGGTCGAACCACCGCCAAGTCCACCACATGCAGCCGAAGAAGAGAGCAACAACGAGCATCATCTCCTCGCCGACACCGACCTCGACTTGGTGGGCGAGCACGAGATGAACGCCTACGCACTTCTTCAAAACCGTATCTTTGCTCCTACGCGAGCATTTGACACGGAGCTGCTGCAACAAACAGGTATGGATGCTGAATTTTCTCGAGTATTCAAAGCTATAGGGTGGAAAGATTTTGCTAGTGTAGATGAGCCGGGTTCCCGCTTGCTTACACTTCAGTTTTTATGCACCCTACGAGTAGTAGATGAAGGTATTACTTTTCGGTTTTTCCGGGAAGAATACCGTTTGAAATGGAAGGACATTAGCATGATACTCGGCTTTAATACTCGCTGCAATGTTGATATTGATAGTGCCCTTCCTGATTTTTCAAAGCTTGCATTTTGGGAAAGGATTACGGGTTTTTCAACTTGTGTGCAGCCTAGAACTAATCACATCCATCACCCTACTTTGCGCTTTTTGCACATGTGGATTGGCATCACTCTTTTTCCTAGGAGTGATATTAGAGTTGTGCGCGAGGATGAAATGAAAATTCTTTATGCTATGGTTGAGAAAATTAAGATTTCTCCTGTGCAATACATGATTCACCAATGGCTAGATAATTTTGGGATGATGGGACCTATCGAGTGCACTTGGTTGATTACACGTATCGCTGCAGGAGTAGGTGCTTTGCATGATGCTAATGTTGAATATATTGATACTCCTCGCATGCTCATAAACAAAGATTATCTTATTCGCGGTCATACACTTAAGCGTGGTCCAAATGATTCCCTCATATTTTATTTTGTCGGGTATACAAACGAGTTTCAGTTACCTAACCCGAATCTTCGCTTGTATACTTGCAAAAGTCTAACCATTGAGCTCCAAGAAATGGAGAGTGCACGCAGGAGTATTTCTTCTCGCAGGAGAACGCGAAGAACGGATCAGCCATCGAGCTCCGAAGCGCCCACACCGCAGCCCATGCCTCATAGTGCGCCGGGGCAAGGTCACGCCGGACTCTTTCCCGGTGCGTACCCAGTCCCGCCACCATATATGGCCGGCGGCTCGACGCGGCAAGGCTCGGTACATGGCCCAAGGATGTTCACTCCGCAGCAGCAATGGGAGGAACATTCCTCCGACTCCGGTGCGACACCCATGGCCGGGAGACGTCATTCATTTTCTGCTCAAGGTTACTACTTTGAGCAAGAGATGAATGTTGGTATTTCTTAACGTCACAGATAAATCCGCAAGCGTACGGATAATACCGTTGTAGCACTTCACCCGTGAGTATTCAAGGGTATCGTTATTTATATTATCCCAAGGGAACGGAGTGGAATTATCTACTAGTCTAGCTGGTCCAAGGACACAAAGAAGGATGGTAGGTATGGGTAGAGAGGATTCCTATGGATGATGTTCTATCTGGAACAAGGAAGAGCAGACACCGCAGGGCTGTCACCACCTACCGGCAAACTCCCCTACTAGGACACGTGACACTAGGGCTATTAAGTCCCTAGGCCAGTCCTAGGGTCACGTGACAACAAGGCAATTAAGTCCTCGCTGCCAGACCGATTCCAAGAGGTCAATTCCCTAGAAAAGAGAGGATTAAGCAAGTAGGGCTGTCACCACCTACCGGCGGCCCTCTCCTAGGACTCGTGACAACAAGGCTATTAAGTCCCTATGCCAGTCCCAAGGTCACGTGACAACAAGGCAATCAAGTCCTCACCGCCAGACCTATTCTAGTTCACAAGACTAAAGATAAATTCCGCCTCTAAATGCTTACTTGAATAGAACGATGATCATGCAAGCAAGTAAAGGAAGAACTTATACTAGAATAGAAACATACAATCCAAAAGGGGATCGAGAGTACTTACTTGTAATGAAGATGAACGACGAACGAACGATGAACGAACGACGAACGAACGATGAACGAAGAACGAACGACGAACGAACGATGAACGAACGAAGAACACTTCACTATGAATAAGTATCCTCCAAGATACAAGATTTGGCTAAGTCCTCACAAGGGGAGGACCACCCTTCTCTCCTACCCTACTCTCTCCCTACTCTACTAGTGTACAAGGGACTCTAGGCCCTTGGGGGTGGAATGAGGCTCTCCTTCTTGTGTGTCCTTGAGGGGAGGGGGTACCCCTCTATTTATAGTCTTGAGTAGGTCGGTTTGGGGGCCTCCACCGCCTCAATGCACCGCCTCAACGCATTAAATGCAGGCAGAACCGACATCAGGAAGGCGGTGGCGACCAGCCAGAGAAAGATGGGCCAGATTGGCCACTGTAGCAGGTCGGCCGACCCCCCCTTGGCCCATTTGGCCTTGGGCTTTGGCCGAGGGGTCCTCCTTGATGTCCTGTTCAATGATCTTCGTGCATTGGCCCAAGTTGGTTGAGTTTTGTATGACTTTTGATCCATATCTTGTTGGGCTGCCTGTGCTGATTTTCTCGGAGTGATGTGTTGTGGCCTTCTTGATGTGAATTCCCTCCTTTTGATATGAAATGTACCTGCACTCACAAATTCACCAACACTCGTGGAAATCGTTAGTAATAAACTCCTACCACTATGTTTGGTGTTCATTTTATTTCTTTTATGCAGGTAATTGACTGTCAAAAGTGGTACTTAAGGGCCGTCAACAACACCCCCACACTTGAGCCTTTGCTCGACCTCGAGTGAAGGTGGAAGATTAAGATAAAACATGACTTCCTATGGTATGATGCTAGCATACAAGTTATTCCAAGCCATACCTGCACCTGTGAACTTTGATGTGGCTATCATGCCATCTTGGGCGGTTGAGGAATGGAACGGTCTTGATTCAAGTCATCAATACCCCTCTGCTGAGTAACTTGGGTTTTTGAAAGATTTTCAAAGTCAAAGCATAGCTTGTACACCTCAAATGATTCTCTCAATTCGCTCAATGTGTATGATTCCTCACCAAGGCAATGTGTTTGCCTCCTTTCATCCTACTTCTATGTAAGGCTTTATGTGGGGCTTGGTAGGGATGAAAAGGAGCATACTTGCATCACTTATATTGCGAAGTCAAAGAGTGGATCCAAAAGAGAAAACAAGCCATACAATCTGATCAAGAATGTGCATGTGTGTGGATATGTGTGTGGTAAATGGAATGAGGTGGATACCCCTTGATGCGATGATGTCTCCCTCTTGATTGAATTTTGTTTGAGAACATGGCTATCACCTCTCTCTCTTTTTTTTCTTCTTCTCTCTGTTTTTTTTCATCATGCTCAACATGTTTGAGCAGGTCTTTCTTTATTCATGCTCATCCATATCAGCACTCTCCCTTTTTTTTCTCTTTTTTTTTTCAACTTCTCTCTATTTTTTTTTTTTTATAGCCATGTCTCTTTTGCAAGAGTATTTGGAGAGAGACATCAACAACAAGTGATGGAGTATTTATTTGGCGGGTAGATGGATGGAAATGGTGTTGCTAACTTCCATTGTAGAAGTTAGCATGTTTTGTAATGGTGGTGTAGGTGTAAGTGTTCTTGATCATGAAAGTATGACAAGCATCTCACAAGGGTCACACAATTTGACAAAGCTCAAAGAAATAACAAGCAGCATTTGTAGGGGTTTTCAATATGATCATTATTTGGCTCTGGTAGGAATATAAGATCATTGAGGAGCACAAGGCTATGGATTTTTAAATTTTCAAGATAAATTCCCAAGAACTCTATACAAAAGAAGCAAGATTCCTATCATCCAACCATATCACATTCGCCAACAACTTAGATAAACATGGGGTCCTATGATGATGGTGTTCACAAGCAACAGGTGTGCGAAGCGAGGAATAAAGAGTATGCAGGTCAACCAAACAGAAGCATGCATGTTTGTTTGAGGGATAAAAGGATTTGTTTTTATCATTGAGTTAAATTTTAATGGTTGATGCAAGAATTTTATTTTAACTCAAGAACTGAAGAGTAGGGTATAGGATGCGCAAACCGTCGCCTTAGTTGTAGTGGAGACCAAGAGGGGTCACATGATTGATCTTTGTCTTCCAGTCCTGATGGCTCCACTTATTTGCGTGATGGTTGGTGCAATGTTGTGCATCGTGTTGGTGGGAGATCTCGAATGTGTGCTTGATGAAAGACCAAGAGATCTCCCCCACACTTGTTCTTGTACCTGGCTCTTTTATTCAAAACAAACAAAAGAGTGTGGAAATACAAAAAGGACTCTACCGGGGTTAAAGACCGGGGAGCCTAATTTATTGAATTCAACAAAAATAACTAAAGGCACATTAGATCTTTGCAAAGGGATATAAAAACACCTAGCTTTAACTTTTTGTTTTATCATGTGAGATGAAAGCGTAAAGGTACAAGTTGCGATATTAGTTACCTTTGTGGGGAGGGGTCCTCCCTCACACTTTTTCTTTGCTTGATGATGAGATCCGAGAGAATGATCTGCATGGTTAGTGCCAATATACCACAACGATATTTGCAATATTTATGATAAATAAAAGCATCTACAACCATCCCAAAGAACAAGTAACAAAACAAAGGACCAAGGTGGTTGTAGGCATCAAACATGGATTTCGCTCTAACGGGTGATGACTCTAGAAACTCATGGCATGAGCATGTTTCTTGTGGGTGTTCAAGAAAGAAGCTATCATGCTCATGCTTAGGATCAGGTTCTTCTAGAGTTGATGCCTCAAGGAAGTCCATAGCCCAAGAGTTTTCCTTCTCAAGAGGTTCTTGATCGCCAAGCATAATTGTACACGGAGGGCTAGAGGGAAGAGGCTCAAGATAGTGCGATGGTGATGAAGATCGTTGGGTTAAGAAAGTTTCTTTTTCTCTATCCTCATCTTGGGTGAAAAACCTCTCATCCTCATATAGAGCAGGATCCAATGATGCAAATGGGGATACAAACATCACTTGCTCAAGTGGTTCATGATCGAGAAGGGGTTTCGCCAGAGAATTATGAATGGTAGTGGTGGCGAAAGAGGTTTTCTCAAGAATGTCTTTCATGTCCTCCTTGAGAAATGGTTCTTTAATGCTTGTTACTAGAGGAGGCTCAACAGGCGAATCATGGGATGTGGAAAAAGGAGGGATGGATTCGGGTGTTGAGGGTTCCTTAATGCTTGACACAACTTGCTCTTGGAGGGACTCACTAAGAAGATTGATGAAGGAATTATTTTCTGTGATCCGCTCCAAGATTTCTCTCCCTTCGGTTGGTGTTTTGGAAGCAAAGGACCCTCCAGCGGCGATATCAAGATATAGGGCGGATTTCTTGTCTAAACCCGTGTAGAAATATTGCAATAGCATGGGATCAGGGATAGACAAGTTTGGGCCAGTAAGAGTTAGCAAGGAAAACCTAACCCAGGCTGCACCTATGGACTCCTTCTCATTCTGCGAGAAATTCATGATTTCTAGCCGGAGAGCAACGATTCGGGATAAGGGAAAGAAGACTGAGCAAAATTTATCTCGGAGTTTTTCCCAGTCCCCATTCATGTTTCTGACGACAATCGTGTACCATTGTTCCGCTCTCTCACGAAGGGAGAAAGGAAACAACTTCCATTTCACGGTTTCTTGTGCCATGCCTTGGATCACGACGCATGAACACACTTGCTCAAACTCTCGCAGATGGTGATATGGATTTTCTTGGTCAGTTCCAGAGAAGGGTCGGTTTCTGACCATGGTTATAAAAGTGGGGTGGATCATATAGCCGGATGTGGAAATGGGTTTGGAGGATGGTGGTGGCTCAAATGACATTCCCCTTGGAGCAGAGAAGGATTGGATTGTAGGTTCTGGCTCCATGATAAATGTTTTTGGTATTTTTCAAGGAAGGGATAGCAATGATGGATGGTGAAAGATTGATGATGGATAAGAAATAAAAGAAAAAGGATAAAAGGATACAATACGAGGACCAACTAGGTTCGAAGATAAAAAGCAACTACCGTTCCCCGGCAACGGCGCCAGAAATGCTTGTTGGTATTTCTTAACGTCACAGATAAATCCGCAAGCGTACGGAGAATACCGTTGTAGCACTTCACCCGTGAGTATTCAAGGGTATCGTTATTTATATTATCCCAAGGGAACGGAGTGGAATTATCTACTAGTCTAGCTGGTCCAAGGACACAAAGAAGGATGGTAGGTATGGGTAGAGAGGATTCCTATGGATGAAGTTCTATCTGGAACAAGGAAGAGCAGACACCGCAGGGCTGTCACCACCTACCGGCAAACTCCCCTACTAGGACACGTGACACTAGGGCTATTAAGTCCCTAGGCCAGTCCTAGGGTCACGTGACAACAAGGCAATTAAGTCCTCGCTGCCAGACCGATTCCAAGAGGTCAATTCCCTAGAACAGAGAGGATTAAGCAAGTAGGGCTGTCACCACCTACCGGCGGCCCTCTCCTAGGACTCGTGACAACAAGGCTATTAAGTCCCTATGCCAGTCCCAAGGTCACGTGACAACAAGGCAATCAAGTCCTCACCGCCAGACCTATTCTAGTTCACAAGACTAAAGATAAATTCCGCCTCTAAATGCTTACTTGAATAGAACGATGATCATGCAAGCAAGTAAAGGAAGAACTTATACTAGAATAGAAACATACAATCCAAAAGGGGATCGAGAGTACTTACTTGTAATGAAGATGAACGACGAACGAACGATGAACGAACGACGAACGAACGATGAACGAAGAACGAACGACGAACGAACGATGAACGAACGAAGAACACTTCACTATGAATAAGTATCCTCCAAGATACAAGATTTGGCTAAGTCCTCACAAGGGGAGGACCACCCTTCTCTCCTACCCTACTCTCTCCCTACTCTACTAGTGTACAAGGGACTCTAGGCCCTTGGGGGTGGAATGAGGCTCTCCTTCTTGTGTGTCCTTGAGGGGAGGGGGTACCCCTCTATTTATAGTCTTGAGTAGGTCGGTTTGCGGGCCTCCACCGCCTCAATGCACCGCCTCAACGCATTAAATGCAGGCAGAACCGACATCAGGAAGGCGGTGGCGACCAGCCAGAGAAAGATGGGCCAGATTGGCCACTGTAGCAGGTCGGCCGACCTCACTGTAGCAGGTCGGCCGACCCCCCCTTGGCCCATTTGGCCTTGGGCTTTGGCCGAGGGGTCCTCCTTGATGTCCTGTTCAATGATCTTCGTGCATTGGCCCAAGTTGGTTGAGTTTTGTATGACTTTTGATCCATATCTTGTTGGGCTGCCTGTGCTGATTTTCTCGGAGTGATGTGTTGTGGCCTTCTTGATGTGAATTCCCTCCTTTGATATGAATGTACCTGCACTCACAAATTCACCAACACTCGTGGAAATCGTTAGTAATAAACTCCTACCACTATGTTTGGTGTTCATTTTATTTCTTTTATGCAGGTAATTGACTGTCAAAAGTGGTACTTAAGGGCCGTCAACAATGAACAACCTCTCCGAGCAAATGGGAAGGCTCGAGACCACGGCGGAAGACACTCAATACGTGCTGAATCAACACATCCTACAAACCCATCAGTGGCAAGAACGCACCGACACCCAGCTCACCAACCTCACCAACATGACGGAACGGGGACAAGCCGATCTTTCGGCTTACTTTCGCCACATGGGGTTCGATCCACGAAACCCATGAGCAAGAACAAGCTTGGGGGGGAGACACCATGCCCCCCGCTAAGGTATCATGTATCGCAACTTGTATCATTTTCCTTTCATTTTTGCTTGTTCCTGCTTCTCATATGAAAAACAAAATAAAAATAACAAAACTAAAAAGAACAAAAATAATTAGTGTAGTTTCTTTTTATGTGCTGTAAAAATGTTTCTTTTCCTTCTATGTTGATATGATGAATAGTTGCTCTGCCGTATTTCTCTCTTGTGCCTAGTTTATAACTTAGTACTCTCCAAGTTTTGAGTTTGTTGGCTGAAAAATACTTGCTTAGAACCTGAAACTTGTGGGTAGCATACGCTTGCACTGAACCTAAGTTGTTGTGAGAGATGATATGGTAAAAAGAGCTGATGCAATCTTGTTCCAAGTTAAGCTTGAAAAACTCCGGAGATTTTGTTTTCGAAAATCATAAAAATTATAAGTTCCTCAGTGATGATAAATTCCTACCAAAGCCATATGTAGTACTTAATGAAAAACCTTACATATGCTGCTTGTCATTTCATTGAGCTTTATCAAAATTGTGTGACCCTAGTGAGATGCTCTCCATACTCTCATGATCAAGATCACGTACACATTCCACCTCATATGCTAAACTTCTACACCGGAAGTTAGCAACATGTCATACCATCCACCAAAATAAAGACACTCCTCACAATTTATCACCTCTCTTGAAATATCAAAATTAGGCATGGCTATGCAAAAGAAAGAAAGAAAATAAAGCTCACAGAAGATGAGCATGAAAAGAAAAAGAAAGTTTATCTGCTCTCATCTTGAGCATGGAAAAAGAAAGAAGAAAAGATAGCCATGCCCCAAAATATAAAATAAAGAGAGGTGAACAAAAAGAGGAGTAGTCACATACACCACCACCATCCACTCACACACTTGCACATCTTGATCTTTGATTGTATGGCTTGCTATCTCCGTGGATCCACTCTTTTGGTTTTGCAAAATATGAATGCAAGTATGCCTCTCTTCATATCCTACCTTGAGCTCCACAAAAGCCTATTAGATGTAGGATGAGGCAACACACATGCCTTGGTGAGGAATGAAAACACCACTTAAGCGATTCGAGAGTATCACTTGAGGAACTTGGTTTTATTTTTGAAAATCTTTTTGAAAACCTCCGGAGAATAAAAGCAAGACAAGGAATGAGAAAACAATGCTCGTACACCGTTCTCTCTCTCAACCGCCCAAGGTGAAGTATAAAGCAAAAGCCCCTGCCCAAGGTGAAGTATAAAGCAAAAGCCCCATAAGGACTAAGGGAAAAGGGTGAGTTACCTTGGCCAACTTATTCAACTCAAGGATGAGTATCTTTGTTACACACTTGGTACCTTTGAGAAGTAGGCATTGTAGCAACTCCTGATCAACAACCTAAAGTCCTACTTCTTGCTCGGGACGAGCAAGGGGTAAGCTTGGGGGAGTTGTTGACGGTCGTTACGGACCAATTTCGACCATCAACTAGCTCAATAAACAAGAAGGATTGGACATTCTTTACACGCATTTTATTTAAGAATAATCTATTTCCACATGTACCTCTAGATTTTAGTGTGCAGGTGGAATAAGGGAGAAATCCAGGTGAAACCATGCCCCAAGGCGACAAAACAACACTTTCACAAATACGACGTTCGCCGCGGGAATGCAACTCCAAGACAAAAGGCCAAATCTCGTCAAAGTCCAACACAACCAAGGCCAAATGCACCTGAACCAAAGAAGTAGACCCAGAGGGGGAGCCACCTGCCAAAGCCCAGCCCAGGAGGGGCCAGGCACAGGTCGGCCGACCCCCCTGGACCAGGTCGGCTGACCTGGCAGGGTGGCCCCGTGGGTCCCACTTTTTGTGGCGGCTTGTTACCGACCTCTGGAGGTCGGTTCCCCCTACATTAAATGCCACCGACCTCGGGAACCGCCTCAAAGTTACCGACCTTCAAAGCCTATATAAGGAGGGGTACCCCCCTCCTTCCAACACACAATACACAAGGATCATTCCCTCCTCCTCACACTAGAGCTAGAGGCAATTCTAGGTAGTGCTAGGCTGAGTAGTGGGTTGCCCTATTGCTCCCAAAGTCTTGTGGAGAATTGGGTAGCGCTCTTGTATCCTTCCTCTCTCTTTGTAAGACTTGTTATTTAATCTATGGAATACAAGTATTCATATAGTTGTTATGAGCTTGCTAGTTCTATCATGATCTTGTATGATCGTTCGTTGTTCGTTCATGCTCGTTCATCATTCGTTCTTCGTTCGTTCATACTCGATCATCGATTATTCTTGAACTTGCTTAATCGTTCATCGTTCGTCGCTCGTTCTTGAGCGACAAATGCTTATGCATGACTTAGTGCTAGCTTTGATCCCTTTTATCTAGTTTATGCTAGTTAGGCTAGTTGTTCTCATGTTTAGGCATCGGGCTCATTGTCCTGCAAAGGTGCTCTAGATTTATCACCCCGTCGATCCGAAGGGTTGGGGGAGCCTCGAGGGATCTAGAGTCGTGGTTAGTAACGCCGGCATGGTGCCGGGGTAGTCTATCCACCCTTGGGTATGTGCGTGTCCCACGGTTTGTAGAGGTAGGTGGCAGGAAGTGACAGCCCTGTCCATCCAAAGGAACCCTCCACGTTCGGGCGCGGCATAGGAGTACGTAAATAGGCCGGAGTCGCGAGGCAGACCTTGCGTATGCCGGATCTCCCGATGTTGCCTAGGCATTAGACGCTTGCTTGTGCTTGCATGACGTTAGATGATAGGTAGAGGTTGTGCACGCTATATGAATGTTGTACCTTTGGAGTAGTAGCTCGCTAGTCTAACTTAGCATTGCTTAGGATTGTCTCTCGCCTTTTATTAGAGAGAGTGGAATGCCTTCGTGTGTCGCACTATCCTTATTATTATTAAACCTTACCCCTGCATTGGAATGTGGTTATATCACTTATCGTTTGTAACACCATGAACATAAGTACTCTTGTCAACCATGTCTTCCTTTGGGAAAATATAAATACGATACCTTGGAATACTCTCAGGTGAAATGCTACAACGGGTTATCCGTCCGCTTGCGGATATTCTATTTAACATGACAAACCTTATGATTCATATCTAGTACTTGTTACTAGTTGTGGATTATTTGGTTAAATAGTGCAAGTGAACAATTCCATAACCCCCGGCGTCTCCCCGCGGTCGCGTGTTTCCCGCGTGACCGTAAGAGACGCCAACAGCTGGCCCCACCTTAGGACGGCCGGCCCCACTTGTCGCCCACTGACCCCGGTCTTCATCCAGCAGGCTGCAATTGGGCTGAAACGTTACAAACCAAAGCCTGTTCAGCAGAATTCCACCGACATACCGTATGGTGGGCTGTTTGGGCCTCAACTTGGCCCCTACTCAATTTCTGCCGCCCCCACGAAGTAACCGACCTTCAGACCGACTTCAGGAGGCAATCTGAAGCGTCCACGCAAGAGGCTGTGGCCAACCGCCACAGTGGACGGCCGGCCGGCCCCCCGAGTAGGCCGGTCGGCCTGGCTTGGCAGCCCCGCCAAGTCTCCTCCGACTATAAGACCCCCTGGTCCTAGTGACCCTATAAATACCCCAGTGGTCTACAGAAATAATTGGCACCTCACTGACCCAAGAGATCCATTACACATTTGTAGAAGTAGAGTTATTATTTGGGAGTTAGAGTAGAGTAGAGTAGAGTGAGAGCTCTTCTTGAGGTTCCGGAAGTCTTCTCGGAGTTTCGGTATTGTTCTTGTATCTTAACTCTTGTAGAATTACTTTTTTATTATTTATATAATTATCTCTATAATTATTTAGTTTATTCTTTATTTATTTCTTTTAGTAATTATTTTCTAATTAAGTTTATTTACTTAGTTATGCTAGTGCTCATAATAGTCTTGTTGTGGGTTTTGTGATTGTGTCTAAGTAGTATGAGTGAGTGCTTTGCCGAAATGGAGTTCGCGCTTAGTGAAAGCTATGCTACATTCTTAGATAGGGCTATTCTCTCGATCAAGGATAGTTCCTCTAGGATGGTTGTAAGCGTGATGCTTAGAACTATACCTATGCACGATTGGCGTTTGTCTTTATGGAGGACGGTAGCCCCACGTGTGACAGGCGTGTTCAGGCCTCTGCAATCCGTCACTTTCAAAGGCAATCCAACTGGGTTCTCAATAGCGGTTAGGTCCCAAGGGGAACCTGCAGTATCGGGGTTTAGTACCAACCTTGGCATAATAGCCGTGCTCCGAAACAACATGACTTGAGTGTGCATAACCTTGACTATAGTACATAACCTTATAGAATTAATTGCTACAAGTAAATAGATGTAAGATTAACATATAGGAATCTTTGTCTCTATCTCGTTGTTCTCCCAATGTAACTTCTACTATTTCTTTTATTTCCTTGGATTATATGGTGAATGCCACCCATATATCATGTACCCCTTTTTCCCGTCTTAAGTAAGGTATCATTATTTCGCATAATAGTACCTACTTTGTTACAATTCAACTTCCTATCGCTCTACTTCCCTGCGGAAATATAAATACGATAACCCTGGAATACTCCAAGGTGAAATGCTACAATGGTGTTCCGTGAGCTTGCGGAATTAATGGAAAAATAATAACACGCATATTCACCGCCAACACATACCCTGCTTGGGAACCATGGACCGTGAGCGTGAATGGAGCTGAGTTACAAGATACTTGGGATGTTGCTGGTCTCACAGCTCTCACACAGTTCTGTAATGACCACCAAAGCGAGATGGAAGGGACCCCATTTGCTCTCTTGCCAGTTAATGACCGAACTAATCCTAGTTGGAGACATCGCATGGGTATGCTACTGGATGTTATGCACCAACAACACAATCCATACGTGGCCGTGCCAGTGTCCTACTCCGCGGCATTACATGCCGTGTATCGTAAGCAAGGAGATGAGTTAAGCAGGTGTCTGAAGGCGATGAGACTCAGCCAGGCATGAGAAGAAGCTAAGGATGCGCTACTTAACATAAGAGATGCCCAGATTGTGGAGTTAGCGCTACAGGTGCAGAATCAAGACAACCAGATCGAAGGACTTATCAAAAAACGAGATGCAACGCAGCAGATGGTTGCACAACTAATAGCGGCCCAAATTCCACCTGCCCCACCTGCAGAGCAAGTGCAAGCAGAGGCCATTGACTTGCAGCATGGAGAGCAACTGGACAGTGATCAGGAAGACGCATGAATAGTTGTAGTTGCTTTGACCAGAATCCATCGTGTAGCGTGTTGTTTAGATGTACCCCCAGTTGTTCGATAGGAGCTAGTGTTGCAATACCATAGCTAGGTGACATGATCTCTTGTATTAGTGTTGTAATCTCGAATGTACCATGGGAACTACGTGTTAATGTTCTGCATAACCTTGACCTACCTCGATGATGGAGCTATCATTCATGTTGGGCCATGACCTACTCTTGTTTTCATCATGAATCTATTTGCATTCTTACTTCACTTGTTTTCTGGAACCCGCCATTTTGTCGATATTTTACCTTTGTTAGTAAGCCCTACATTAGAATTTTCTATAATTGATATCCTTGCTAGTTGCCCACCTAATATGGAGAAGGTTATGCCAGACCTTGATAATCTTCTCCTTAGCCTCGCATTTAGGGATTCTCGTTCTTGCTCAAGTATTAAATTTGGCAACATAGAACATGTGCAATGCACCATTCCATATGCATTGCAACATACCACTTGCATTGCATAAGCACTTCGCATTATCTTATCGTGCACATTAATTTATGCATGTCATACCAGGCGCATCATCACATATGCACCATGAATAATACATCATAACATATGCACCATGAGCAATACATCACAGCAACTGCACCATTATGCATCATATGCACCATAACATGGGCCATATCATATCACAAACATTTTCATATGCATCCTGACATATGCACCATGCAATTGCGCATCATGAGTCACGACATTATGCATTTGCACCATTGCATGGACACCATCACATGTGCATTGCATCATTGAAAGCACGCAATGCACCGTGAATATGCATCTTAATCATTCTAGCATAGAATAAATGGATGCATGAATAATCATCATAAAAGAGCAAGAATGCGGAAGTCATGTATATTTGTTGCCATGTTGCCTTCGAAAACCCGCAATCTTGTGCATACAAATCCTTGAAATTTCACTCCTTGAACACGACTTTGGCTTCTTCCTTGAATATCGCCAGCGATCTTAAGCAACATATGTTTGGTCCATCCTTGAGCTCTTGTCTTGTCAGTCTTGATCTCATTCAGGTGTCATTCGTCTCGAATCACGAGTTCACAACAGAGTTCTGTTCTGCCTCTCTTCATTGGCCACCGTGAGACTTTTAGTGCACCTACACGTTAGCTAGAGTCAGATGGGTTACCTACAGTTCGTGGCTGATCTGATGTTTGTCTCACCCTTGTCAAGCGTGCATACCAGATTCAGATGCGCTGTTTCAAGATAAAGATTCAAGAAGCACAACATCGATTTCAAAAAGGCCGCACAATATGTCAACCAACGAGCTAGAAGAGCAGAAGGTTCAAGTTCAGTAAGTTTTGGAAATGCTTTGAATGACAAAGCCATCAGAACTTAGATTCCCAACAACCGCCGTGAAAGAAGTTGACTTGCCTTCTAAGAAGACTTTCGATCCAGCTCCAAAGTGATGGTTATCAGTGCAATAATCGTCGCAAAGAATGTCGTCACAACCCACCAAGAGGACAAGAGTTATCAACACATCTTCACTCAGTTGAACAAGGATGATGACCTGTCACATAGAATCAATGGCTCGTTGCCACACGGAAGAAATGGAATTCCAAGCCTCGTTTTTTCACCGCTAACTGCCACACAGAAGAAAGCAGTCTTGTGATTGCGCGTATCCTCCTGGTACCGCGGCCAACATGTCACTCGCTTCAGCCTTGTGTGGTGATATTGTTGCCGCGTGGAAGAAGACATGTGATTCAAGAACAGTATGGTTATTCCGAAGGGCTTTGAGTTAAGCCAGAAGGTTATTGACCAAGCCCACTGATCCAAGTACTCTATCCTCCCCGACAGCAGCAAGATATACCAGGACTCACAACAAGAAGTGTGATGAGTGCATAACATTGGTAGAGTTCTCTAATGCAGCTCCTACCCGTACATTAAAATATGCTGGGTGCTTTGGCTCAGCCAGGATCTTAGTCTTGCTACTTAGCATTGCAACAACATCTAACATGGTTGGTCTATCAGCTGCGTTCTCTTGAACACATAGCAGAGCAATGTTCATGCACCTCCTTATTTCACCCGAGTTATGCATGGGTACCAATGATGTATCAATTAGTTCACTCCATCTTTCCTCTTCATATAATTGCCATGCCTGTTTGTAATTTCATTACATAATAATTAACATAGATGTGATACCAAATGAACAAAAGCATGCCACGTGTGCCAGTAATTAAACTTACGTATCCAAGGACATTGATAAAATCTCCACATTCATGGCTATCAGAATTCCTTTTTCCGCTAAGGATCTCAATAACCAGAACACCAAAGCTGAATACGTCAGATTTGATAGAGAAGAGGCCCTCGGATGCATACTCGGGAGCCATGTAGCCACTGAAATGATGTAGTAATATATGCCCAATAATTACTATATATGGTAGATCTGTGATATAGGTGTCGAAATAAAGTGAATTTGTGCTACACTTACTATGTACCAACCACTCTCCTTGTCGTGCTTTCTTCTGTGTTATTTGAGCTAAATATTTTTGCTAGCCCAAAGTCAGAAATTTTAGGATTCATTTCGCTGTCCAAGAGTATGTTGCTTGATTTAAGGTCTCGATGTATGACACGCAGCCGGGAGTGCTTATGCAGGTAGAGAAGCCCTTCTGCTATCCCTTCAATTATATCTAGGCGCTTGTTCCAATCCAATAAAATCTTTCTAGTTTCATCTTCTTGCGCATCACCAATTGAATGTTAGTATATATAACAGGAAACAAACAACACTGTACTGAGAAATATGGAAAACGTTTTCATGTGTCTTGAGACACCTACTCCCCTTGAGAGCAGATAAATTACCATGTACATACCAAAGATAAAGAAGTCCAAGCTTTTGTTTGGCAAGTATTCATAGACCAAAATTTTCTCATCTCCTTGAGAGCAGCATCCCAAGAGCTTAACGAGATTTGTGTGCTGGAGTTTGGCTACGAGTTGTACCTCGTTCTTGAACTCGACCAAACCTTGTCCTGAATGTGAAGCGAGCCTCTTAACAGCTATCTCAACTCCATCGGGAAACTGACCCTGTGAAACATATATGAGGTACACACTAGCATTCAAAATTCCTTCGGTGGCATGACAGGATGTATGTTTTACTTGCCGCAAACCAGGTTCTTTTATTTGTTTATGATGCACAAGTGAAGCAATTTATTTGTATGGAGTTTTCATATATAGCAAGGTACTACCTGTCCTAGAATATAAGCATTTCTGGATTTGGTCAAAGTTAATCCTTATCAACTTTGACTATCAATATGCATAAAAATATATATTTTCTTTGAACATAAAGAGTTACATATTATGATAGCTAGTTTCATGATGAATCTAACAACATCCTTTATACATGATCAAACATAAAGTTTTTTTTGTTATTCATAGTCAAAGCTAAAAACTGTTGATTTTGACCAAACCCAAAAATGCTTACATTCTGGGACGGAGGGAGTAGAGTATGTACGACATTGTGAAAATTTTGCTGAAAGTGAAAATTTGATAGGAAGGAGTAGAATATGTACGACATTGTGATATTTACCTTATACACGGGGCCAAAGCCACCTTCCCCAAGTTTGTTTTCTTCAGATAAGTTATCTGTGGCATCCAGTATGTCATCAAAGTCGAAGACCGAAAACTCTGAGAGCTCGGCATCCATTTCCCAGTCCAGTTGCTCGTCTCCTCCTTGCTGCTGCTGCAAGTTGTTGTTGTTGGCACGCTTGTTTTGTCGCAATAATCTAACATTGCCTGCACAACAGTAAGCTGGAGAGATTGGCCGGGGAATATACATAACCTGATGAGCAAGCATACAAGCTGGCCCTATGCTCTCCAGTAAGTAGTAATTGGAAAAGATTGCTGCATGCATCAGTAATTAGTAAATAAAGTAAATGAAGCCCCGCACCTTTTCTGTATCTCATTCTTGTTTGCCGCCGCCGACGGTAAGCGACGATGAAGCAGAGCAGCGCTACAACAGCCGCCACAGGAGGCGCCACCGTCAGGGGAATCACCCAGGGCCGCCTAGCTCTCGTACCATCGTCGGTGGTCGGAGCCAGAGACGACGACGGTGTGATCCGGACCATGGAGGCGTTGTCATCGTTGAAGAATCTCATGCTGTCGTACCTGAGGTTGCAGCGCAGGATGAGGACGCGGCCTCCCTGGAGGACCGACGTGGTGGCGCTGAGCATGCCGATGAGCCCCTGCAGGCACGCCAGGCAGTCGGCGGCGGACATGTCCGGCGTGCACTGCGCCAGCGAGTAGAGCGTCGTCCTGACGGCGCCGCCGCCGGAGCAGTCCATGAAGGCGGTGACGAACCTGCCGGCCCTGGCGGCGGCCAGCCGGGCCGTCTGGTTGAGCATGTCGCGGACTCCGGCGCCGACTTCGGCGGGGTCGCGGCCGGGAATGCTCTGCTGGTGCCAGGACTGGAACATGTAGCTCCTGTCTTGGTAATTACTAGTGGCGAGGATGCCGCTGCCGTCGGAGAAGCCGAGGAGGCAGTCGTCGTCGTAAACGGCGGCGGCCTTGCCGCCGGGACAGCTCTGCCGCGCGTACCGGAACGCGCCGGCGACGCAGGCGCTGCAGCCGGTGCGGTTGTTGCCTGCTGCCATGTCGCCGCGGCACAGCGCCAGCGCGTACGCCGCGTCGGGGGCCCGGCCGGCGGTGGCGGTGGCGAAGAGCTGCGCGGAGGAGGAGGTGTTGCCGGGGAGGCTCCTGGACAGGGACACCAGGTTGCTCTGGTACGTTCCGTTGGCCGTGTAGTTGCCGGCGTAGCCGCAAACTGACCCGATCGCCGTGGCCCGCCATGGCTGCAGCAAGACGACTAGTAGCATCAGGATGTTGACGGCTGCCATGGCTGCCCTGCCCTGCATTTCCGACCCTGCTGTCTACTACTCCATGACCATGAGAGAGTAGCTAGCTCGATGGTATATCAATTTTGTTTTTTGCTTCCAGGACAACCCAGGTCACCATCTGTCACTTACAGTAGCGTGTAAGTTACGCGGAATTGAAAATTTAAAAAATAAGAAACGTTCGTTCGTTTCGTTATTCATCAAAGCATCACCGTACTATATATAGTCTACCCGGCCGTTGTCTGTTGCTTTCATTCAGCGGTTTGGTATAAGTCAGTCAACGCCCCATCAATCACGGCATATATATCACTTTATATGTCTTGAAAGAGAGAGATTTCACTCGGCTAGCTTGAGTCAATGCCTAGCTTTTAAACCGTCAAACCCGGCATCATCACCGGTTTCTTAGGCAATTGCATAGTCTATATTTTGTCTCCTGCATCGTCCTGCACGTTCCGGACGGTGAGAATACAACACCTCACTTGTACCTGACAAATGACACAGCTTATATTGGTCATGCACTTTGATAAACTATATTGCTTTAGCTTGTTCTGAACAAACTGGAACACACCTCATACACTGGGATGTGCTGTGCACCACGCTTGCTTGATGTTGTACTGCAAAGGAGCAGTGATGCAACAGCAGGTTATTAAGACATCACTGATTCAAACAGACTTCCCTGAATGGGCAAGCCTGTTGTTCCCAGTAAGGAACTCCATCTATTTCTCCGAAATCAAATGCTAAATCCTCCTACAATGTCCACTGCACGTGTTTGCGTCCCTTATCGAGAATTTCAAACCTCAAAACACACGAAAGGTAGCAACATGGCTGGGATTTAAAGGTACATGCATGCGGCCTGTATGCATGCCGAGGTTGATGCACTATACTGTTTTTTGTTACCTGATAGGAGCTTCAATTCTAGCCTGCATAACGAAGATAGAAAATCTTGGTGGAAGCATTTTGTTTTATTCATGCAGCATTGGCTATTGATTTTTGTGATGAGAGAGTAGGTGAGAACAGTAAAACAAGGAAAGGCCATGTTTTCTGTTTTCTTTCTTTTCCACCAAATAAAAGTACCAGTGTTCCGTGCTGCACACCAGAACACTTCATCTACAACTAGCTAGCACATCCGAAAAACTGAATCTGATTTATAACGCATCTGGACCAAAAATGTCCTCATACTTCACCGCATGCATTATTGTATTGCTCAACTCAACAAATAGAAGCATAGGCCTGGGAGTGGGAGACATCGAGGAATAATTCACCACATACTTCACAAGCGAGGCCTCATCTGTGGCTGCTATAGCATTCCGCGAACAATTTGATCTGCTAGCCAGACCGCCTGGAGTATCCAGCCAAGTTTGAAATCCGAAGCGTGGTGATTGACCGTGCCACTGGCTGAGTACTCGTGGCGGCCTTGCCATCAACTCTAGCAGTTACGCAGCAGCTGCCGCGGCGAAATGATGGTTATCGTTCCGTCCTTCATGATGTCCACGCCGCCACAGTGGTCAGGATTCACCATCTGGAGCTGTACCCAGAACAGCATCCACGCTGTTACCACCATCACTCCAACAGCTCGAGATCCGCGATGAAGACGGTGAGCCGCACCATTTCCTCGGGACACGACGAAATATGGCAGGTGTCGGCACACAATGAAGATCTAGTTGGAGCAGGTAACCAGTTTGCAGGCATTCAGGGTCCTTCTTGGGCGCTTTTGATCGGGCGGCCGTGGCTTGCAAGGCAAGTCGCACGGAGTCTCCGGGAAAGGCTTGAGAAGAGTACCCGGTGAGGAGAATTTCAGCCAGCGCTGGCTGGAATCAGCCAGCCGAACACGGCTTCCTCGCTTGCTTCCTTTGTTCCGGATCGCCAATAACACTAATACTAGAAATCTCCTCTTCTTCATCTTGCTAAAACTCGTCCCTCGGTTTGTTGCAGTGCCGTTTCGCACAGTACATGGGTTTTTTTGACTCATCTCCAGTTCTCCACGCCAACAGGCTAGCTAGAAGAGTCAGGGACTAGCTCTGAGCCTGGCCCAACTCTGGTTTGCTTCGGACGTAGTGAACAGCCCATTTCTTGCTTGACACTGGGAAGTCGGAATCACAGGTAATGAGCTAATCATCTATCTATTATATATATATTTGACGTCGAAAAGGAGCCACCACGTTCGTTCTAAAATGCTAGAAATTCCTACGTTAATCCGAGAAAATAAGAAGAGAAAATTACCCACCACTGCCATTATGAAAAATTTATCACAAAACCCCCTATAAATATTTATAAAATAGCTAAATTCGGAATAATAAAAAATAGTCAAAAATACCCTCACAACTATTTCTAAATTACCTACCATACCATTATGAGTCAAAAAATAGATAAATTCGGAATAATAAAAAATAGTCAAAATACCCCTCACATCTATTTTTAAATTACACACCATGCCATTATGAGTCAGAAAAATAGCTAAATTTGAAATAATAAAAAATATCCTCACCTATTTCTAAATTACCCATCGTGCCATTCTAAGTTCGAAATATAACTTACTTTGGATTATAAAAAGAGCTAAAAATATACCTAATTTTTATTTCTAAGTTACCCATTATACCATGAGTCCAAAATAGCTAATTTTTTTGATAATAAAAATATCCAAAATACACTTCATTTCTATTTCTAAATACGTTATTATGAAAATATGCCGCCATATGTCTAGCTAGCATGGGACAATCTCTTATTTTTAGCATGGAATGTTTTCTTTGTAGCACGACCCATTCTTTATACTACTATGACATATGTTAGTTGTTTAACATGACACGATTAAACTGACCTCACTTCTAAAATGAAATCAAATACAGTGGGTTAGCTAAGACACAATTCAAGATAAATGATGACTCATCTCACATTCAAATCGAGGGATGGTGAGAAACTCTCCAAATTATTTCTATTACTTTATAAATAAAGAGTATAAAATAAATAATAATAAATTATGTTAAATTTTTACACTGATATAAAAAATATTTTAAATAGTATAGTAAATCGAGCCGCGCAAATGCGCGGGCAGCCATCCTAGTTCCGTACAAATTATAGTGCACCACTCTCCTCTGTTAACTCACTACAACGCACTAGCAGGAAAATAACTTGATATGCACCCGTATGACCTACAAAACGCAACACACGCCACGTCACATAGCTGAAAACACACGCACTCTGCAGTTCATAACTAAGCGAAGAAGTAGAGTAGGTGAAAAATACGCCTATAAAAACTGGGAACCACGTCCGAAATCATAAATAAATTAGCGCAAGATACATGCAGTCTGGCTGTACGAGAGCCAAAGTAGAAGCCTGCAACGCCAATGCCATGAGCAAAGGCGGAGGTATAGCTAATCTCACCATCTGTGGATTGGGAAACATTTTTTTTTTAGGGCTGGATTGGGAAACATTGGGAAGCTTTGCGACTCTAGGACAGAGAAGAAATGCTAGTAACAAAATAGTAGCACAAGTTGATGCAACAAAATTGGAGATCCCACGTTTCAGGATGCATGTTGAGAGGTGGGTAGAGAAATTCGACTAGTGACCAGACTACTTGTCATCGTCAACGCTGGCATGGCTGGTGTTAGGTCGCTTCACTGGTGGTCGGCGCACGGTGGGCCTTGACGGTGACAGCCTGGCTTTGTCAAATAATCAAGTTAAATCTGTACTTTATACTTTCACTACGATGTACTACGTACGCGTGACACACTAGCTCGATACTCGTTAGGGATTAATCATCATGTTGCTGAAGACGCTAGAAGGAATCATGTTCGCGAAAGGGCCTGTCTACAAAAACATGTCATTGAAATATAGAGAGCGTCATTGAAATATGGGTATACAGCCGCAAAAGTGTTTGTTTCACTTAATTATCTGGTCCGTGCAGTATGCCCTAGGTAAATGGACATGCTAGAATGTCTTTAGGAACCATAGTAACTCGATCAACATTTACAATAGTGATTTAAATGTCTTAATGTGTAATGAATAAATAATCAATTGCAAATTTAACTAAAATATTTTGTGTTGGGTATGGGATATTCAAAATTAGCTCTGGTAAAATCTTTATTTGTAAAAGTGAACAGTGATACTAGTGGAAAATAGAGGGAGTCTATGTGACTTAAGTGCAAAGAACCAGAATAATTTCTATTATCTTTATCTAGTTGAACTAATTACATTTTCATCACATCAAAATTCTTGTAAATAATATTCTTTTCTTGATGCGCTTCTGTTCTAAACCGCATTTAACAATGAACCCTATATGCACTAATACGACGGGTAATAAATACTGAAACTGTCGAGCTTAAAGGGAAACAAGTTTTGCAATGCCGCCTCCTAGACACTTATGTGCAGAGAGGTTTCAGGTGGCATCATATACATAAATGTTTAACGGACCACCTAAGTTTCTTTGTAGTAGCACAAAGACAGTAGCTATGTGGACATACACCACATCTGACGCTGTTTAATGTGTTTCTTTTTTTTTGGAAAAACTGTTTAATGTGTTTTGGAGACCTGTATTTTTTCTTACACCCATATGCATCGTCTCAAGCATATCATTGCATCCTAGCAAATGAGATACATGGGGAAGTAAGTGTTATAATTTTTGGGTCATGGGCCGACCCAGGATCTCCCTCGAATGAGATAAATATTATTAAATGCCTTCACAAATCCATTGTGGAAATGTACTAAGCTGTTAACCCACAACTGCCAAGTGCTCACTTGGTAACCATTTGCATCCCTATATATAACACTCCATATATTTCTTGTCCAGCCAACTGATACTTATGTTTTGCTCTCCGTCTCCAAGTCAGTTGGTTTCACATTTCCCTCGTTAAGAGTGATTCTAGGTAATAAGTACTGAACATGCCGTAGTGTATGGGTTTGGAGGAATGGGGGGCATCAGGAAGAATGATTTGAGTCAATCAGAAGTTTCATGCCTAGCTGACGACCTACATGCTCGAGTGCCTGCTCATATAGGGATAAGTTCCTTGTTTGGCACAGCTGTCAAATTCATACACCACACCGAAAACCCCAGAGGTAGTCCAGATCGGCATCACAAGTTGTCTCACTAACACTCGACAAAGAAGCAATGATACCTAATCGGATCTCCTGAGGCTTCCTCTCTAACGGTGGGATGCTGAAGGCCTGAAGCGGGCAACATGGCAAGCTGCTGCGCGCCTCCTCCCTGGCCAATGGGAACAGCCGCCGCAACTGACGAGGTAGTGGACCATCACTATATCATAGCGTGACATGACGTGGATGCCATTGAGGACACGCTCCACATGGGAGATCGCCGCCTTCCCGTGACACCATCAACAACACTCAAATGAAAGGTGAGAAGGTCTTCACCGCTCGTGATCTCGTAGAGCTAGTACATTAAGAAACGTATTGGGAGCGCCATTCGATTTAGAAGAAGTACCTTAAACAGTGTCTGAACTTCCTACTCAACACAGGTGGATAAAACAGCGGCCAACATATTTAGGTTTAGTCACCACAGCTACGGAGATCGGAATTTTTTATTCGATTAGTTGGACTTGTCCTGAATTTCTTCTCTGACAGCAAAACAGCATTACGTCTTTTTGAGAAGATGTGTTGAGTTTTCACTAAAAATCAAGAGATCAAAAATTAACGTCGATGAACAGATAAGTCACAGAAAAATAATAAGCGCACACATTTTTTTCTCTCATCCGTACACACCTCACAGCGTTTTCTTTTCTTAGTGAAAATATTTATCTGGCCCACGGCCATCCATTCTTAGTGAAAATATTTATTGCCACCACCTCCATAGATTGGTAAGGGCCCCATAAGTAGGTGAGAGCACTAAAGGGAGGGACATTGTTAGTTTATCTGGCCCAGCTGTAGTTCCAGTTTTAAGATATGGGCATGCAAACAAGGGTGTGATAAAAACCCCGAGGTGCAACCGTGCAACTGTGCAAGCAATAACACATCATAGTGCATCCCAACATGTTGGCTACCAATTCTAAGAGCACTTTTTCTCGTGCACCAAAATTCTAGCCATCCATTTTTCGTCCCAACATGTTCCTATCATTGGTCTCATAATATTACAACATAGGCCTGGAAGGCATCAGGGAGATTGAGGTCACAATGCATTAAGGTCCAGCGAGCTTACGAAGTTTAAATTCTATGTTTGTCACAAGTGCACAAGGCCTTTGGTGGGGACCCAGTAATCTCGTGTGGAATTTGTAGATATATTGTACTGGCATTTGCTGCCACCCCATGAAATATATATGATAGACTGACTGGTCAATCACTACAAGAAAATAGAGTTTTAATCACCAAGTTTTTGTGACCACAGTTTTTTCTTTGTTGGTTACTAAAAGTTGAGATGTTTGATTGATACACGGTTTTAGTGACCAATGTTATATATAGTTACCAAGGTTCCTAATGTTCCTCTCCTAGAATACTTAACCTGTAGTATTGACATGGCTGTGGAGAGGAAGGTTTGGGAAGTTGAAGCTGTGGAGACGTGGGAATAGTGAAATGTGGGGGTTGTGGAGAGCAAGGCTTGAGAAGTCAGTGGAAAACCCGTTGCTACCTGACCCTGCATTTCTTCCAGTTAGAAAGTCTATCGCCGCATTTTTTCTTGGTTGGATCTAGAACCAGCTCTGGGTTCTGGTTCGGTTTGGGCTTGAAGGTTTAAGGGAGCAATGGTGAGTGATGGAGACGACATCTAGTTGAATTGAGATTTTTTTTTATACAAAAAATGGTAATGAATGAAGGCTGTAACCATCAAGCTTGTGTGACCAAATTGCTAATGCAAAGAAACAAATGATTGTACGCATAGGTCGTCCCATGCAGCTAGCTGATGGGAGATAATTCCAGAGCATAGAGATGCTGTTTTTTTATATAGGTAGCATAGAGATGCTTATAGATAGATACATAGCCGTAAATGCACTCATTTGGTACTGCGAAAGGTGTGCACGATGACACATTTAAGCAACACCTTACTCCAGTGCATGCACCAGCATGAAAATAACTTCCCGATTCGTGCATCTGTGTTGAATAGATGGATAATAATAGGCAACATCGCAGAACATGTCCCATTTTTTTTGAGGCAACAACATGTCCAACTTCTGACATCACAGAACACATATCATGAAAAATAACTTGATGAACTTTTGTCGGGTCGCCGCATTCAATTACTGACGAACCTATGTACACCACTGACATCCGTATGACCTACAACACGCAACACATGCCACAACACATTTGTTATACCCCCGAGAGGGGATGAGATTCGTGGCATATACTCCCTCTATTCCTTTATATAAGGGATTCTAGCCATTCAATACTGTCCCTTTATATAAGAAATTTTAGAAATAGGACAAAATTTGAGCAATCAATTTGGTAGTGGATGGTTGATTAGCTAGGCCAAACTGATGGGTAAAATGGTAACTTCACTCTTGATTATATTGAAATTTGAATGCTTCAGTCCCTTATATAAAGGGATGGAAGGAGTAGCTAAAAGCACACGCACTCTGCAGTTCATCGCCAAGCCAATATGTAGAGTAGTTCAAAAAACAATACGTCTACAAAAACAGAGAGCTACACCCAAACTCGTAAATAAATTAGCGCACGAAGCATGCAGTCCCCACTGGCTGTACGACAGCCAAGGTACAAGCCTGCAACACCGATGCCATGACCAAAGCAAGAGAAATAGCAAATCTCACCTCGTGTGGATTGGGAAACATTGGGAACCTTTGCAACTCTCGGAAATCCTCTTTTAGCCTCGCTCGTCCCCACAACACGATGCCATCGCCGACGCGGGAACAGAGCAGAGCATGGAGCACCGCCGCCATTGTTGGGCCTAGATGGGCCGTTCCCTGGAATTCGACCCAGGACGGAGCGCGAATGATCGAGAGTCGTTGCAGTTCAAGTTATCCGGATGCTGACATGCAGTCGGCCCGTCTACTCTCGGACGGCGGCATTAAGCCTGGGCTTGTTATCGCTCGCTGCTGCTCTGCACTCGTGCATTGAGACACTGACGAACAGGTGTTCTTCAGAGATTCTGCGATGAACAGAAGACCTATGACAAAATGCATCAGCGGCGATCACTTTGCCTGACAGCTGCCCTGGGATGGTAAAACCTGTTACCTCTCGCTGCTGAACTTTCTGCGTGTTGAAACGCTGAAGAAAACATGTCCTTTTCAGTGCTTTTGCAAATTCATTTCCAGTGGTAAACTGACGGTCTTGAAATTTTCTCAGGTCCCATTTGAATCTGATCGACTAGTCCTCAATTAGACACCAAAGCAACAGATTTTATCAGCATTATGATCATCATCAATTTGGGAGAGGAACTGAGCATAAGGCCGGCGTCAATACAGCAACTTCGTTTGCAGAAAACAGAGGAGAACAGAGTAAAAGGATGGCAAGAGTGTCCCAGAATTCTTTACTACAGGTATAGGCCTCATGCAGGGATATCCCGTCTTTCATTCTTTTTAATGTTGTAGTAGATAGTTTTCAACAGAATGCCCCAGAATGCTGTGTACTGTGATTGAAGACAATTTCTTGTGAGATCATGCCAATTTTTTTAATGAACAATAAGATTTCTTTGATGGAATTTCTGAAACTTACTGTAATGTTCTGGTGACTGTGCTCAGGTGGTCTCCGGCAAAAATTATAGAACGAGGTTCAAGCTTCTGAAAAGTGGGGAAATTTGAAACGGCACTACTGCATGTGAAGTGTCTTGTACAGAGTTGGAAATTTTGTCCATGCAAAGCATCCACGGTTCTGGATGATTTGATTGCACAACAAGATATCTTCATGTTATATACGAGTTACTTCTGCATCTATTCCAAGTTCAGGCTAAATATTGTCCCAAAATAAAGTTCAGGCTAAATATATATATCTTTGAAGGAAATACGAGTAATACAAAGAGCCTCAAGTGTCTATCAAACAAATTAGTAGTTCTGCAAAACAAGTTCTGTATTATTCATGTGTTTGAGTCAAGTTATTGTACGATCACTCAGCTACCATTTCAAATTGACCCTGGTAGTTGATAGACTTGTGAACATTAAAGTGGGCCTTTTTTTCTTTCCTCTACGTTCATAACTAAATATAAGAATACTTGGACTATATATAGAACACAAGATGGAAGAAGCAAGCATCCATTGAGCAATGTCTCATTCTTCATCACAAGACACGTTTTCGTGTTTTCCCTCAATATGTTGCAACATACGACTGGAAGGCATCAAGAAGTTTGTGATCCATGTTTCCACTAGTATCATTCCTACTGGCCTACGGCGTAGGATGTACCATGGGAACGTCTACGATGTCGTGCAAGCAGGGTAAAATGACGAGGACTCTCCTGAAAGAAAAGTAGCTGGGCACCTCATGTCACGATGCATGCAGGTTGAGGTTGTCTGTAGCGCTTGCAGTGCACTTGTCTCAGGCAACCATAGAGCGAGCATGAAGATGCATGAGCGACTGATGCATTCTGCAGAGCAGTCACGAGAGCTTGGCGCCCCGGCACTAGCTTGCCCAAGATGCTTACCTGGGTACGGGAGGGACAGCAGGCATCGCTGCGTCAAGGGAGGCACTCGTCGATTCCTATCCGCTGGGTCGGGGGTGACCAGCGGCAGCACGACCACACTGAGATCTATTTGCATACTGCCCATGACTACTTGCAGACGCTGGTATCGGCAACATTCATTTTTTCTGAGGTAGCTGCCGAGTGATGGTGGGTCTGTATTCTCTCACTGCTGCACACGCTGTGCATTGAGACGCTGAGTGAAACGTCTCCGCTTTTCGCAGGATCGAGTCGGTCAAGCGCTGATGAACAGACGCAACAGTACAGCATATAAAAAGCACAATTTAAGTCTTTAAGTGATTACATTAATCCAATTAAAAACATAGAGTTGCACAGCGGAAATAAACGATACAAGTCTAGGAATAGAGTACAACGCACGCGCTCACGATACACAAGAACCCGCATCCAAAGCCATAAAGATGCGGACTCGAGAGGAGATCACTCCTCAGTCTCCCAGTGGGCTGTCCAACCATAGTGAAGCTGGCCATCCCACTGTCCACCTCCACCCGTAGAGTCGGGGATAAAGGTGCTACCTGCAATAAAATCATAAAGAGCCAAACCCTGAGCAACTAATACTCAGCAAGTCTTACCCGTCAAATTGGCTATCTACAGCCGACTCCTAATATGCAAGGCTAAAAAGGGGTGGCTGACTCAATAGCATAACTCGCACTAATTACTTGATCCTTACTTTCAAGTTTTATTTTTCAAGGTAAGTACTTATCCAGTAAAACAGTATGCATATCTCTAAAACATGTATAAAGTAACAATACATCAACAGTGACAGTATATATATAGCAATGTAAATAACAGTAATGTAATAGACTAGCATCATCTCATCAATCATATCACACTACGAGGTGACTCAGTGAACAAGGTTGCTCTTGACCGAGAGCGGCGGCATCGATGTACATCCTGCAGGAGAAAACCTGACCACACGCCATACGCGGCAAAGGCCACATACGGCAACCGTTTACGCTACGTGCCACCAGAGCTGTACCAGATTCTACTCCTCCCGAGGAAGGGCTCTCCCACCGCAGCCCCCGTCCCGGACGGCTGACTGCGCGGGACGCCACCCTACCTCTCCCAAATACCACGATAGAAAGAGTAAAGTATCTACCAGACATCCAGGGCGACGCAGGCTACTAGGTTTACTAGGCCCATAAAAACACTAGCATGTGAGTCAGTACGTTCAAACTTGCTCAACAGGGCCAACAACGGACGGTCCTTAATCGACACAGACGGGGCTACACCACCGTGAAGGCCCAGCCTTCTCCAACCATCCTATACAAGCAATTCCCCGTCCGGTCTTAACAAATCCTAAATCCAGCTAGTACAATCCAGGAGTCCCTATCATGCGAGTGGGACCTACCACTCGACTTCTACCGTCCGCTAGCCACTAAGCCTAGCAAGTTCTAACGTAACCTAGACCACATCTATAAAAACAGGACACAAGGTAGGATATGGAAGGGTAGTCCTAATGCAGTTCTAAGGTTTCACATCAACTCCTAATAAACCTAATACACAATCAATTACTAGCCCCAATCAAGTGCGAAATTAAAATCCTAAATAGTGAGGCATGCACCGGGGCTTGCCTGGCTCAGGAGTGTAGCTAACAGGGTCAGTGGGGTCAGTGTCCTGCTGCGGCTGCTCCTCCTGCACCTCCTGGGTCTGCTCCTCCGGCAGCTGGAAGTCCAATGGCTCCGGAGTCGTCTCTGTCACTACACGTTATGACAAGGATAAATAATGCATATTAGATGCAATGATAATATGATGCAATTAAGGAATTGATTTCTTGATAGGACAGTCATTTGCACTGTAAGTGCAAATGATTAACTTTGTTAATTAATTTCGTCTGGAGTATTTCCTTCATTAACTTTTAATTAAGTTCACCATTAATTAACTTGGACAAGTTAAATGAATAATGTGATTTCAAAAGTGAATTTATGTCCAGTGGCATTTTTCTGGTGAAGAGTGCCACTGGAAGTAATTTATGGTGAAGTTTCATGATTTATTGCAAAGTAGATTATTTATAATAATTTATACAGTGCAGAACATGATTTAAATCATAAGAAAATAATTAGACAACATGTGACAGTGGAAAAATGCTCTGTAGGTGTGTTATCAGATTCTTAACAGGAGTGCAAGAGTTCAGGATTTATTGGGCAACAGAGAATTTATAAGGAATTAAACAAGATCTGGACAGATGTATTTTCCAGAAAATAAACAATCTGCAAAAGTGTGTTTTGGTATTTTTGCTGGACAGAGGATGTTACATGGAGTCCAACGAAATTGGATTTGCATTTTTCTGAGGTGTATACGATTTATTATGCATTTTACAACTTGAGACAATTTCTGGCAAATTTCTGAGTAATTAACTAATTACGAAAAGGATTCAAAATTTGGCGGACCAATCAGATCTGGGCCACACAAGGGAGCACACAGACCGGGCCGCACCGGATCTGGCTTAGCCACATCAGATCCAGCCAATAGCGCGAGAGAACACACACGGGCCACGGACTTGGCCACACGGAATCCCGCACAGGCACACCGGATCCGGTCCGTGTGATCCAGCGTGCGTCGGCCGGAGCTGTCGCCGGAGATGGGCGGCGCGCTCGCCGGAGTTGAGTTCCCGGTGGCCAACTGTCCAAGGGTTAACGCGAGAAGGGACAGCGTGAGACGTCGAGCTCACCAAGAGGACGTGGAGCTCGCGGGGATGGCCGGAGTAGCGTCGGCGACGAGAGGCGGCGGTGAGCGAAGGTGCGGCGACGTCGCGGGCTCGCTACGGTCGACGGGGAGCTTCACGCGCTGGCGTACCGGCTTCACAGGGATGACGAGCACCTCGGGGACCAACCAATTGGTGACGAGGGTGACCGGAGGACGGAGTTCGACGAGGAAGCACCGCGGCGGTGAATGGCGGCCGGAGGGGAAAACCTGAAATCCGGTGGTCGGAGCTGCGGAACGGCGACGAGGTAAGCGGGGAAAGGAGGAAAGGGAAGTGGCGCACCCGTGCGCAAAACGCGAAGATGAGGAGCTCACCAGAGACGGCGAATCGCTCGGTGGCGCGCGACGTGCCCGGTGGCCGGACTTGAAGATGACGACCAAATCCCCGCGATTCATGGCGGTTCTGCAAGGTCCGAGGCCATGGAAGCTTAGCCACGCACCGGAGATGGCTCGAGGTGGGGTTGTCTTGGCCGGAGCTGCTCAGCGACGGTGAGCTCGAGTTGCGGTTTGGCAATGGTGAGCGGGGTGGCTAGGTTTTGAGCCGGGGAAGCGACGGAGGAGAGTGAGCACGAGTGGGAGAGCTTCGGACAAGGGAGGGGAGCGTTTCTTTGTCGACGCGGCGCGGTCGGAGGCGGGCCAGGGCGCCGCGCGGCGTCGCCGTACGTCGTCGGCGACGTGGCGGAAAAGTTCGTCCGCGCGCAGTGAGAGTGAGGTCGATGACAGGTGGGACCGGCGGCATCTTTTCTTTTTCCCGAATTAATTCAAACTGAAATTTCCCCAAACTTTGGCACTCAATTTGAACTAGCAAACGAACTCCAAAAATTGTTAAACCGGTGGCATTCAAAAGGTCATGAGATTCTATTTCCATTGACATAACATGCACATCTCAATTCGAAATAGAATTCAAATGGCAGCTAGTCAAAGTTGGACATTTTTGGAACTTTGGGGATTTATTTGAGCATTGAAATGAATTTCAAAAATCACCAAAAATTCTCCAAAATTCTTATTTCGCAAGGGCTATCTCCAGGAATTTTGGTTGGGTCAAGTTGTTAAAGAAATTTTTGAGTTGCTTCACAGATATGGTTTTGAACTTGTTTAAACTTCGAATTTCGAATTTTTGAATTTGGTTTGATTTCACCTTTTCTTCAGTTTGGTTTGCACGAGTCTGAACTTCAGTGACACGGGGTGTCACAGCCCTCCCCCCTTAAAGAAATCTCGTCCCGAGATTAAAGAGAAGGAGGAAAAACGAATGGCGAAAGAGCGAAGAAAAGATGCAAAAATGGAACAACTAAAATGACGCACCTCGGAGGTAGAAAACCAGGAAAGTGGGAGTTCAAGAACTCCGCTGTCTCCCAAGTGGCCTCGGCCTCGGAGTGGTTGCTCCATTGCACCTTATAGAATCTGGTAGTGCTCTTTCTGGTGACTCGGTCTTTCTGATCAACAATACCAATAGGCTGCTCGGGGTATGTCAAATCTGGCTCAAGATGCTCAACACCACTGACCATTCTGTCATTAGGGACCTTCAAGCACTTCTTCAGCTGCGATATGTGGAACACAATGTGAACACTGGAGAGGTTGGAGGGCAACTCCAATCTATAAGCAACGGTCCAACATATCTTGGTGCTAACTTGCCCCTGACACCAAACCGACGTACACCCTTCATGGGACAGACACGAAGGTATACGTGGTCGCCAACTGCAAACACCAACGGTCGGCGTCTTCTGTCAGCATAGCTCTTCTGTCGAGACTTGGCTGCTCTCAAGTTGGACTGAATGCGGCGAACAGTCTCCTCTGCGGCTGCCACTAAATCTGGTGTGGGAATGACCACCTCATCAGTCACAACTGTCTCCTCTGCTGCAGCTGCGGGCCTTGCCTGGAAGATGACTCTCTCGCCGGCCTCAACCCAATTAAGGGGAGTCCGACAACGACGTCCATACAAGGCCTCAAACGGTGCCATCTTGATGCTCTCCTGATAGCTGTTGTTGTATGAGAACTCTGCAAGGGGTAAGCTCTCATCCCAACACTTGCCATGGTGTATCACGCAGGCACGGAGCATATCCTCTAAAATCTGATTCACCCTCTCTGTCTGGCCATCTGTCTGAGGGTGATAAGCTGCACTGCGAATCAAAGTGGTGCCCAAAGAAGCATGTAGCTGCTCCCAGAAACGAGAAACAAACTGAGGTCCCCGATCAGAAATGATAGTCTTAGGCACTCCATGCAAACAGAGAATCCGAGCAATATACAACTCAGCATACTTCTTCACATTGTAACGGGTGTGCACGGGGATAAAGTGAGCAGACTTGGTCAACCGATCAACAATCACCCAAATAGAATCATGCTTCTGTGATGTGAGAGGTAAGCCAACAATGAAATCCATGCTGATATCCTCCCACTTCCAAGCAGGAACAATCAAAGGCTGAAGCAACCCTGCAGGCTTCATGTATTCTGCCTTGACTCTCCTGCAAGTGTCACACTCAGAAACGTACTGTGCGACCTCCCGCTTCATACGGGTCCACCAGAAGCGACTCCTCAAATCCTGGTACATCTTGTTGCTACCAGGGTGGATAGAATACTTGGACAAGTGCGCCTCATCAAGAATCTTCCTGCGCAACTCAAAGTCCTTAGGAACTACCAATCTATCCTTGAACCATAGGACTCCATCCTCATCCTCTCTGAAACACTGGACTCTAGCTTCCCCGAGCTTGAGTCTCCTCCTGAGGTGATTCACCTTCTCATCCTTCTTCTGCGCTGCCACAATCTCATCTCGCAGGGTCGGAACAAGTGATATATTGGCCAAGGAGCCATAAGCATACACTCTAAGACTGGGCTCTGCCTCTGCATAAGGAGCTGCGATGAGATTATTGCAATGAGCCTTGCGACTCAAAGCATCAGCAACCACATTAGCCTTCCCTGGGTGATAGTGAATCTCCAGATCATAGTCCTTGATCAGCTCTAACCATCTCCTCTGGCGCATGTTCAGATCTGACTGCGTGAATATGTACTTGAGGCTCTTGTGATCTGTGTAGATATGCACCAGATTTCCCAACAGATAATGCCGCCATACTTTCAAAGCAAGTACGACAGCTGCAAGCTCAAGATCGTGAGTGGGGTAATGCTCTTCATGTCGCTTAAACTGCCGAGAGACATAAGCAATTACCCTGCCATCCTGCATCAGCACACAACCAAGACCAGTACCGGAAGCATCACAATACACATCAAATGGCTTGGTGATATCAGGCTGAGCTAAAACTGGAGCGGTAGTGAGAAGCTTCTTCAGATTCTGGAAAGCATCACCACACTGCGGGCTCCACACAAATCTCATGTTCTTCTTCAGCAACTCAGTGATGGGCTTGGAGATCTTAGAGAAATTCGGAATAAACCGACGGTAATAACCAGCCAAACCCAAGAAACTGCGAATCTGAGAGACAGTCGTAGGTGCATTCCAATCCAGAACATCCTGCACCTTGCTAGGGTCAACAGCAATACCCTCAGCTGATATAACATGGCCAAGAAAAGGCACCTCGCTAAGCCAGAACTCGCACTTGCTGAACTTAGCGTACAGCTGGTGATCCCTCAAACGCTGCAACACAATCCTGAGGTGCTGCTCATGCTCCTCCTCTGTCTCTGAATAGATCAAGATGTCGTCAATGAAAACCACGACAAACTTATCCAACTCTGGCATGAACACTGAGTTCATCAAGTACATGAAGTAAGCAGGTGCATTGGTCAAACCGAAAGACATCACCAAGTACTCATAGAGTCCATATCTGGTAGCGAAAGCAGTCTTCGGAATGTCCTCTGCACGGATCTTAATCTGATGATACCCAGAACGGAGATCAATCTTGGAGAACACCTTAGCTCTAGCTAGCTGATCGAACAAGATATCAATGCGAGGCAGCGGATACTTGTTCTTAATCGTCACAGCATTAAGTGGCCTATAATCCACACATAGCCTGAGCGCCTGATCCTTCTTCTTCACAAACAAGGCTGGACAACCCCAAGGTGAAGAGCTAGGACGAATGAAACCCTTGTCCAATAGCTCCTTCAGCTGCATCTTCAACTCTGCTAACTCATTAGGGGCCATCTTGTACGGTTTCCTGGAGATAGGTGCTGTGCCTGGCTGCAAGTCAATGCGGAACTCCACATCACGATCTGGTGGTAAGCCTGGCAAATCATCTGGAAACACATCTGGGTACTCGCGCACCACAGGAATCACATCCAGACTCTTGCCAACGGCCTGATGCACTGACGGTCTCGATGTGGCCAACAAAGATAGCTGAAGAGTGACCTTGCCATGCATAGGAGAATCTAAGTGAACAGAACGAAGAGAGATATCCAGAACAGCCTTATGGTACTTCATCCACCTCATACCAAGAATCACATCTAGTCCTTACTCCTGTAGGACAATAAGATGTGCAGTGTAGATCTTTCCCACCAAATTAAGGGGAGCATTAGAGACAAGCTGCCTGGTGAGAATACGACCCCCTGGAGTGCTGATAAGGTACGGGGTCTCCATAGATGAAATCCCGAGGCCCAAACGACGTGTACAAGCTAGACTGATGAAGTCGTGAGATGCACCTGAATCGAACAATATATCAATAGGCCGGTGACACATGGAGAACGTACCAGCAAGAACCTGCTCACCCTCTGGAATCTCCTCAGCTGTGGTGTAGTTGACGCGCCCGGTCTTGACTGGCGCGTTCCTGCCCTGCTGGCGCTGCTGTCCTGCTGCCTGAACTGGAGCCCTCTACGCGTTGTTCTGCCTAGGTGCTGCACGGCAGTCACGCGCAAAGTGCCCCACCTGTCCACAGTTGAAGCACGGGGACCCTCTGCCTGCCTGCTGCTGCTGACGCTGCTGCTGCTGTGGCTGTCTCTGAGCAAACTGCTGCTGCTGCTGCTGCTGCTGACGCTGGTACTGTGGAGGTGCAAGGTACCTCTGTCCACTGGGGGCGGTGTACACAAGGCGTGGCCTGGCTGAAGTGCTGCCAGACGGTGGTGCCACAGCCTTCCTCTTCCTCTTGTCCTCCTGGTGTGCCCTGATGGCATCCTCCATCACTATCGCTGCACTGACAAGCTCGTCGAAGGTACCACCGGCGTTCAGGACAAGCCGGGACTGAAGCTTGGTAGACAAGCCTCTCAAGAAACACGCCTTCCGCTTGGCGGGCGTGTCTACCTGGTCTGGAGCAAACTGGGCCAGGTGGTTGAACACATGGGCGTAGTCGAACACGCTCCTGCCTCCCTGCCTGAGGTCCAGGAACTCCCTGAGCTTCCGCTGCATAAGGCCAGGCGGAATGTGGAAAGAGCGAAAGGCCTCTCTGAACTGTGCCCAAGTCAACTGCTGACCGGCCGGAAGAGTGGCAAGGTGAGCTGCCCACCATCCTCCAGCCGACCCCCGCAGCTGCTGCGCCGCGAACAGTGTCTTCTGCACCTCTGTGCAGGCAGGAAGGAGCCCAAACTTGGACTCCACAGTGCGCAGCCAAGCCTCCGCCTCCATCGGGTCAGTGGACCCGGAAAAGACAGGCGGGTGAGTGGCCAGGAAGTCTGCGTAGGTGCAGCCTGGCTGTGCGCCCCGACGGTGGCCACCCTGCTGGGTGACGGCCTGAACGAGAGTCCTGAGCAGCTCCGTCTGGTTGTGCATCGCCTCCGCCAGATTGTACTGCGGCGGGGGTGGTGGCGGACGACGCGGCGGCATTCTGCCAATTCAAAATCATCACCGTTAGCTCCAAGAAAAAAGATATTCAATATGGCAGAATTGAAATGCAAGAAAGGCCATAAGCATCCATATAGGGAGAGTTTGCAAGAAAAATCCCACAAACTGCTCCAAACAGAACAACCATGCTAAATAAAAATTAGAACATGGTAAAGAAGTTCTGGAAGGTCGTAGCAAGTAGCTACATTAAGCCTTTCACGCACAAACACAGGTGCAACGGTCCATCAAGGCAACCGACTGAAATCTGTCTTGACTGCGAGCAGCAGTCACAAAAACAAAAACTGACACTTCTGGAGGATTCAAACGAGAAAAGTCAGAACACGTAACTTGTAGATAACTTCAAGATCTTTCCAACGAGTGCTCAAACGCCCAAAATGGATCAGTAAAACTGGAGATATCGATTTTTGAAGTTGGTGGACAGATTCTGGAAAAACTAGTCGAAGCTGAAATTTGACTTCACTTGGTCGACAGATTTGGGGGTGATACTGACAGAATCGAAAGGTGAACTCTGAAGCAAAGTTTTAGTTCATATTGTAAGCTTTCCAGCAAGTCTTGGTTCATCGAATTTGGCCAAGCGGTTTTGGAGTTATGAATTTTTAAAATTAGCTTGTCAGTCTGAAATTCCTGGTGATCTGAATTTCGTTGGAGCATTTTAATTGATGATGCAATGTATGCTCGTCCTGCACGTCCTCACAAAATAAAAATTTGCCCAAATATAGCAGGCCGTAGACAGTGGTGGTGACTACTTCGCACTCACAAACGTTTCTACACGATCTACGCGCGAGTTAGTGTACCTGCAAGCACACAACGTCACCTCAACCAACCTACACAGGTGACGTACCTCATAAAAATGTATTACATGGCCCAATGACATATCCTCACCATCCTCAACTCCTCGTGAACTCGATGGCTCACGGAACATAACAAAACTCCGCCACCAATATCCAAAACCAGCGCCATGTAGTTCCTTACCTTCTTACCTGGGCGTCGGTGCGTCGTTACAGAAAATAACAATCAACTCCTATTACCACCTGATTACACTAACATCCTTATAATGGCTTTTCGATCCTCACACGTACGTGGTTAGATTTTTGAAAATAGACCGTTTATATGATGTACTGTCCCAACACGGCTCTGGTACCAGCTGAAACGTCTCCGCTTTTCGCAGGATCGAGTCGGTCAAGCGCTGATGAACAGACGCAACAGTACAGCATATAAAAAGCACAATTTAAGTCTTTAAGTGATTACATTAATCCAATTAAAAACATAGAGTTGCACAGCGGAAATAAACGATACAAGTCTAGGAATAGAGTACAACGCACGCGCTCACGATACACAAGAACCCGCATCCAAAGCCATGAAGATGCGGACTCGAGAGGAGATCACTCCTCAGTCTCCCAGTGGGCTGTCCAACCATAGGGAAGCTGGCCATCCCACTGTCCACCTCCACCCGTAGAGTCGGGGATAAAGGTGCTACCTGCAATAAAATCATAAAGAGCCAAACCCTGAGCAACTAATACTCAGCAAGTCTTACCCGTCAAATTGGCTATCTACAGCCGACTCCTAATATGCAAGGCTAAAAAGGGGTGGCTGACTCAATAGCATAACTCGCACTAATTACTTGATCCTTACTTTCAAGTTTTATTTTTCAAGGTAAGTACTTATCCAGTAAAACAGTGTGCATATCTCTAAAACATGTATAAAGTAACAATACATCAACAGTGACAGTATATATATAGCAATGTAAATAACAGTAATGTAATAGACTAGCATCATCTCATCAATCATATCACACTACGAGGTGACTCAGTGAACAAGGTTGCTCTTGACCGAGAGCGGCGGCATCGATGTACATCCTGCAGGAGAAAACCTGACCACACGCCATACGCGGCAAAGGCCACATACGGCAACCGTTTACGCTACGTGCCACCAGAGCTGTACCAGATTCTACTCCTCCCGAGGAAGGGCTCTCCCACCGCAGCCCCCGTCCCGGACGGCTGACTGCGCGGGACGCCACCCTACCTCTCCCAAATACCATGATAGAAAGAGTAAAGTATCTACCAGACATCCAGGGCGACGCAGGCTACTAGGTTTACTAGGCCCATAAAAACACTAGCATGTGAGTCAGTACGTTTAAACTTGCTCAACAGGGCCAACAACGGACGGTCCTTAATCGACACAGACGGGGCTACACCACCGTGAAGGCCCAGCCTTCTCCAACCATCCTATACAAGCAATTCCCCGTCCGGTCTCAACAAATCCTAAATCCAGCTAGTACAATCCAGGAGTCCCTATCATGCGAGTGGGACCTACCACTCGACTTCTACCGTCCGCTAGCCACTAAGCCTAGCAAGTTCTAACGTAACCTAGACCACATCTATAAAAACAGGACACAAGGTAGGATATGGAAGGGTAGTCCTAATGCAGTTCTAAGGTTTCACATCAACTCCTAATAAACCTAATACACAATCAATTACTAGCCCCAATCAAGTGCGAAATTAAAATCCTAAATAGGGAGGCATGCACCGGGGCTTGCCTGGCTCAGGAGTGTAGCTAACAGGGTCAGTGGGGTCAGTGTCCTGCTGCGGTTGCTCCTCCTGCACCTCCTGGGTCTGCTCCTCCGGCAGCTGGAAGTCCAATGGCTCCGGAGTCGTCTCTGTCACTACACGTTATGACAAGGATAAATAATGCATGTTAGATGCAATGATAATATGATGCAATTAAGGAATTGATTTCTTGATAGGACAGTCATTTACACTGTAAGTGCAAATGATTAACTTTGTTAATTAATTTCGTCTGGAGTATTTCCTTCATTAACTTTTAATTAAGTTCACCATTAATTAACTTGAGCAAGTTAAATGAATAATGTGATTTCAAAAGTGAATTTATGTCCAGTGGCATTTTTCTGGTGAAGAGTGCCACTGGAAGTAATTTATGGTGAAGTTTCATGATTTATTGCAAAGTAGATTATTTATAATAATTTATACAGTGCAGAACATGATTTAAATCATAAGAAAATAATTAGACAACATGTGACAGTGGAAAAATGCTCTGTAGGTGTGTTATCAGATTCTTAACAGGAGTGCAAGAGTTCAGGATTTATTGGGCAACAGAGAATTTATAAGGAATTAAACAAGATCTGGACAGATGTATTTTCCAGAAAATAAACAATCTGCAAAAGTGTGTTTTGGTATTTTTGCTGGACAGAGGATGTTACATGGAGTCCAACGAAATTGGATTTGCATTTTTCTGAGGTGTATACGATTTATTATGCATTTTACAACTTGAGACAATTTTTGGCAAATTTCTGAGTAATTAACTAATTACGAAAAGGATTCAAAATTTGGCGGACCAATCAGATCTGGGCCACACAAGGGAGCACACAGACCGGGCCGCACCGGATCTGGCTTAGCCACATCAGATCCAGCCAATAGCGCGAGAGAACACACACGGGCCACGGACTTGGCCACACGGAATCCCGCACAGGCACACCGGATCCGGTCCGTGTGATCCAGCGTGCGTCGGCCGGAGCTTTCGCCGGAGATGGGCGGCGCGCTCGCCGGAGTTGAGTTCCCGGTGGCCAACTGTCCAAGGGTTAACGCGAGAAGGGACAGCGTGAGACGTCGAGCTCACCAAGAGGACGTGGAGCTCGCGGGGATGGCCGGAGTAGCGTCGGCGACGAGAGGCGGCGGTGGGCGAAGGTGCGGCGACGTCGCGGGCTCGCTACGGTCGACGGGGAGCTTCACGCGCTGGCGTACCGGCTTCACAGGGATGACGAGCACCTCGGGGACCAACCAATTGGTGACGAGGGTTGTCGGTGTTAAGAAACCGGCCGACAAGTAAATTTGTAACTACGGCGCCTAACAATCTTCTATGATGGTGAGGGTTTTGCAAGAGAGGCAAGGTTTATACTGGTTCAGGCAATCGATGCCCTACGTCCAGTTCGTGGGTGATTCGTGTTTCGACTTGCAGAGGGGAACTACAAGTGTTGACGAGGGAGGAGGAAGGCTCCAAGCCTCTTCGTGTGTATCTCTATGTCTGTGTGTGTTGTCTATCTATCCGGGGATCAGTCCCCCCTCCTCGTGCACCCAGCTCTCCTTTTATAGTCAAGGAGTGAGCCGGTTTACAAATGGGAACGGGGCTTTCGAGTTGTGGGCAGCGCGGCTACACGCCGCTCTAGTCTGATCCCTAGCCGCTACTGTGGCTCTAGTCAGGCGGCGTCCTGTCAGCCTGGTCGCCGGGCAGGTGGTCGAGATGTCAACCCAGACTGTCGCGGCCGTCTTGTCGCCGGTCCGGTCTTCGTCCCTGTTCAGGGTGATGATGATGTCGTAGCCATCCCGCTGCTGTACTCGAGGTGTCAGGCGGCGCTGCGAGATGGGACGGGTGTCACTGTGCAGGTCACATCGCGTGCCTGCAAGTATATGAGTTGCTGGGTAGAGTTAAGGCTCCCCAGCTACTCGTCGTAAATGCCTGTCCTCCTTGACAGAGGAAAATCTTCTCGACGAAGTCTCCCAACTCGGGGTCGGGCGAAGCGCGGCTTGTGGGCCCGCCCGACTGGGAGTCGGGCGAGGCGGAAGTTGTGGGCCCGCCCGACTGGGGGTCGGGCGAGGCGGAGTCTGTGGACCCCACCCGACTCGGGGTCGGGCGGGGCGGAAGTCGTGGGCCCGCCCGACTGGGGGTCGGGCGAGGCGGAAGTCGTGGGCCCGCCCGACTGGGGGTCGGGCGAGGCGGAACTTGTATGTGTCCTCGGGGTCGGCCGTGGGCCCCTCGAGCGCTCTGTTGTCGTGCACCTGTTCCTGTGGGCCCTACACAATTAAGCTGAGACGGTTAGCAGGATTAAGTATCCTAGATCAGGATACCCTGATTTGGGTATCCGTCAGTAGCCCCCGAGCCTGGGCGGCGGCCGGGGGACGTGGTCGCCGTCGAGGCTTGTCGTTGTCTTTCCGAGGGTACTTTCGTACTACTCCTACCGGTGGGTGCGCGCGAGCGCACCCGCCGGGTGTAGCCCCCGAGCCTCGGTATAAGTGGTTTACTTGTGCCGAGGGTGACAAAAAAGGTTTTCCCGAGACCACGCAGTAGGTCATTGTTTGCGAATGCGAGCCCCCGAGTCCTCGCTCGATGCGCGGATCCGTCCGAGGGTCGTTTCGTCTTTTTGTTTCGCTCGTACCCGCGCGTCTTTACGATAAGACGGGACACGCATGAGCCGGCCACGTCATTCCTCGATGGTTCGATGCGTGGTGCTCGTTTAAGCTGCAAACGGGTGTGTCCGAGTGAAGGCCTCGGCTTGCCCTTCGCGGGGATCCGATTGAGACTAGCTGGAGTCAGCCTCATTAAAATCCGAGTTCCTGCCTTTTTCGATCGCCGACTCCTTTCGCTCGGAGTCAGTGGGCTCGATGCCCTCCCTCGATGGGAGATCAAGGTCGAGGTTTTTTAGACTCGGACTCGGACGCTACCGTCAGAGGCCCATTGTACTACGGTGTACGGGTTGCGGTCGCTGGGGACCCCTCTTTGGTGGCCCCTCACTTAGTTTTGCCCTGGAGCGGCCGTTCGAACCCTTTCGCGGGGCCGGCCTTCGAACTCCTGGGCCGGAAAATGGGCCGTCGGGGCGTTTTCAGCCCCTAGCCTTTATTACCTGTGGGCCCGGCCGGGATTCCAAGCCCGCCTGGGCCGTCATCGTGCGTCGTGGAGACGCGACGGTTCGCCTTCCGCGCGGATCGAGGCCACGATCTGTCTTCGTGCGGTAGTGGAGCGGGCCATGATGGCGATTTTTAAGGCACCTGCACCTGTTAGATCGAGAAACAGGGGAGGCGCGGGGAACGATGCGTCGTGTGGACGCGATAACTATAAAAGGGGGATGAGCCCAACCTCATTTGTCTTACCAGGTTTTCGCGACCTCTCGCATCCATCGCCGCTCGCCTTAGCGCAAACCGCTTCGTCTTCCTCGCCTCGCTCGCTTTCCAACCTCCCTTCGTTTCGCCGTCGCTTCGCGTCTCTCGCCCGCATTCGCCATGGCGGATTGGAGCCGGTCCAACAGCACCAAGGGGAACCTTGATGCCCTGGTTGCGCGCGGCCTCCTGATGCCTCTCACCGCGGAGCGGGAGTGGCTGGTACCCGGGGAGGAGAGGATACCATCGCCACCGGATGGCTACATTGTCTCCTTCCGCTCCTTCCACGAGCGCGGCTTCGGCATGCCGCCACTTCCCTTCCTCCGCGACCTGCTTCACCACTACCAGTTGGAGTTGCAGCACCTCAACCCCAACTCCATCCAGCACATCTCCGCCTTCGTCGCCTTGTGCGAAGGTTTTTTGAAGATTCGCCCCCATTTCCACCTTTTCAAGTACTTCTTCACCCTCGCGCTCCAGACCAAGAAGGACGCGGAAGGGAATCCGCGCGCCGTCCCAATCGGCTGTGCTAGCTTCCGGCTCCGGGGCACCCGGGCCCGCGAGTACATCACCATGGCCGTCACCGACACCAACAAGGGTTGGCACGAGAGGTGGTTTTACCTCAAGAACACCGCGCTCGCGCCGCTCCCGGAGTTCACCGGGCGCCTGATCGAAGAGGCGCCCGAGTGCTGGGGTTGGGGACCGGCCGCCCCTGACAAGAAGAAGTTGGCCGACCACTTGGGTACGATCGACAAACTCAAGAGGGGCGGCGTTGCGGGCGTCGGGGTCATTGGCGCCTACCACGTCAGGAGGCTTGCGCCGCTCCAAGACCGGCGCCTCCCCATGTGGGAGATGGGCCGCGACTTTGCGTGGGAGGGGACCTGCATGGTGGACCCCCACGCGGAGCCGCGGATTTCCGTCCGAGAGCTGAAGGCCCGGCTCTCGGAGGCGATGGGGAAGACGGCGGCGGATTGGGATAGCTTTGACTATCCGATCCCGGGTCACCCGCCGATGCTTCCGGAGCAGGGGGCCCTACAATTTGTAAGTTTTTCGGTTTGGTTTCGATCCCGATTCGGCATTGTTTCGATTTTCCCGATCTTTCGCTTATACACTTTTTCTTGGATTTAGACTGGCGTCGCCTTCCTCCCTTCTGCCGCCCCACTTCCCGAAGTCTACGACGCCGTCCGCGCGAGCAACAGGGAGCGGGCGGAGCGGCAGAAGGCCCGCAAAGACCGCGAGGACGCCAAGAAGGCGAAACGGGTGAAGAGGGAAGAGGAGAAGAAACGGCGTCGCCGCCGAGGCGACGTGGTCTCCGACTCCGAGGACGACGACGACGACGATGATGACGACGGCGGTGACGACGAGGGCGGCGATGACGGCGGCGACGACGACGATGACGACCAGGTCGACTGGGATCGACTGGGAGATCGCTCCCCGGGTCCCAACGTCGCCGGCGCTTCAGGCAGTGGAGGCGCGGCAGGCTATTCGCGGCCGGCGGCTCCCCCCGCCTCCGTGGCTCTCACCCTCTCCCCCGCGAGATTGCTTCCCGTGGCGACGGCCATGGCGGGGTCACTAATGGCTTCGGCCGCCGCGACGACATCGGTCGTGGTGACCGTGCCATCGGCGGCGACGAGCTCGGCGGTGGCCGCGGCGACGACGGCGTCGACGGGCGCCTCAACCGCGGCCCCTTCCACGACCACGTCCGCCATCATCACCGCGCTGCCGTCCGCCGGGATGATGACGAGCGTGGCGTCCCCCACGGCCCCGTCGGCCGTGGTGACTTCGGCATCCGTGGCGGCGGCGGCGACCGCGGCGGCGTCCACGGCAGCTTCTGAAGCTTCGCCAGCCGTGGCGACCGTGGTGGCAACGGCTGCCGCCGTCTCCGCGACGGCGACATCCGCGGCTCTGCCAGTCGCGGTGACTCCTTCGCCCGAGTCGGCGGGGACCGCCGCCGTCCCCGCGACGGCGGTTTCGGAGGCGATCGCCGCGGTGATGACCGTGGCGCCTTCTGCGGGTACGACGGCTGCGGCGGCGAGTGCCCTCTCGGGCAAGAGGGCGCGTGATGAGGCTGGGTCGTCCGCCGGCCCGACCCCGAAGCGTCAGCCATTCCGGTTAGTACCTGAGTTCGCCGCGTTTCTTTTACTTCTTTATTTCGTTCGCTAACTCTCTTTTGTTTCAGGGGTCCGCTGCAGGTCCTGCCACGAAAGCAGCTGCTCCGGTCCTCAGGGGTCGGTGTTAAGAAACCGGCCGACAAGTAAATTTGTAACTACGGCGCCTAACAATCTTCTATGATGGTGAGGGTTTTGCAAGAGAGGCAAGGTTTATACTGGTTCAGGCAATCGATGCCCTACGTCCAGTTCGTGGGTGATTCGTGTTTCGACTTGCAGAGGGGAACTACAAGTGTTGACGAGGGAGGAGGAAGGCTCCAAGCCTCTTCGTGTGTATCTCTATGTCTGTGTGTGTTGTCTATCTATCCGGGGATCAGTCCCCCCTCCTCGTGCACCCAGCTCTCCTTTTATAGTCAAGGAGTGAGCCGGTTTACAAATGGGAACGGGGCTTTCGAGTTGTGGGCAGCGCGGCTACACGCCGCTCTAGTCTGATCCCTAGCCGCTACTGTGGCTCTAGTCAGGCGGCGTCCTGTCAGCCTGGTCGCCGGGCAGGTGGTCGAGATGTCAACCCAGACTGTCGCGGCCGTCTTGTCGCCGGTCCGGTCTTCGTCCCTGTTCAGGGTGATGATGATGTCGTAGCCATCCCGCTGCTGTACTCGAGGTGTCAGGCGGCGCTGCGAGATGGGACGGGTGTCACTGTGCAGGTCACATCGCGTGCCTGCAAGTATATGAGTTGCTGGGTAGAGTTAAGGCTCCCCAGCTACTCGTCGTAAATGCCTGTCCTCCTTGACAGAGGAAAATCTTCTCGACGAAGTCTCCCAACTCGGGGTCGGGCGAAGCGCGGCTTGTGGGCCCGCCCGACTGGGAGTCGGGCGAGGCGGAAGTTGTGGGCCCGCCCGACTGGGGGTCGGGCGAGGCGGAGTCTGTGGACCCCACCCGACTCGGGGTCGGGCGGGGCGGAAGTCGTGGGCCCGCCCGACTGGGGGTCGGGCGAGGCAGAAGTCGTGGGCCCGCCCGACTGGGGGTCGGGCGAGGCGGAACTTGTATGTGTCCTCGGGGTCGGCCGTGGGCCCCTCGAGCGCTCTGTTGTCGTGCACCTGTTCCTGTGGGCCCTACACAATTAAGCTGAGACGGTTAGCAGGATTAAGTATCCTAGATCAGGATACCCTGATTTGGGTATCCGTCAAGGGTGACCGGAGGACGGAGTTCACGAGGAAGCACCGCGGCGGTGAATGGCGGCCGGAGGGGAAAACCTGAAATCCGGTGGTCGGAGCTGCGGAACGGCGACGAGGTAAGCGGGGAAAGGAGGAAAGGGAAGTGGCGCACCCGTGCGCAAAACGCGAAGATGAGGAGCTCACCAGAGACGGCGAATCGCTCGGTGGCGCGCGACGTGCCCGGCGGCCGGACTTGAAGATGACGACCAAATCCCCGCGATTCATGGCGGTTCTGCGAGGTCCGAGGCCATGGAAGCTTAGCCACGCACCGGAGATGGCTCGAGGTGGGGTTGTCTTGGCCGGAGCTGCTCAGCGACGGCGAGCTCGAGTTGCGGTTTGGCAATGGTGAGCGGGGTGGCTAGGTTTTGAGCCGGGGAAGCGACGGAGGAGAGTGAGCACGAGTGGGAGAGCTTCGGACAAGGGAGGGGAGCGTTTCTTTGTCGACGCGGCGCGGTCGGAGGCGGGCCAGGGCGCCGCGCGGCGTCGCCGTACGTCGTCGGCGACGTGGCGGAAAAGTTCGTCCGCGCGCAGTGAGAGTGAGGTCGATGACAGGTGGGACCGGCGGCATCTTTTCTTTTTCCCGAATTAATTCAAACTGAAATTTCCCCAAACTTTGGCACTCAATTTGAACTAGCAAACGAACTCCAAAAATTGTAAAACCGGTGGCATTCGAAAGGTCATGAGATTCTCTTTCCATTGACATAACATGCACATCTCAATTCGAAATAGAATTCAAATGGCAGCTAGTCAAAGTTGGACATTTTTGGAACTTTGGGGATTTATTTGAGCATCGAAATGAATTTCAAAAATCACCAAAAATTCTCCAAAATTCTTATTTCGCAAGGGCTATCTCCAGGAATTTTGGTTGGGTCAAGTTGTTAAAGAAATTTTTGAGTTGCTTCACAGATATGGTTTTGAACTTGTTTAAACTTCGAATTTCGAATTTTTGAATTTGGTTTGATTTCACCTTTTCTTCAGTTTGGTTTGCACGAGTCTGAACTTCAGTGACACGGGGTGTCACACTGAGGAGCACATGTTTTACTTTCAGTGCATCTGCAAACTAATTTCCAGTGGTAAAACTGAAGGACTTGATAGTTTCTCAGGTTTTATTTGAACCTATTCAATTAATCTCTCGATAAACCACCAAAGAAAAAGTTTTTTATCAGCATTATGATCATCAATTTTAGTGAGGAACTGAGCATAAGGCCTACAAAAGTACAGGTATTTCATTTGTAAGAAACAGCGGAGAACAGAGGACGGGCAAGAAGCAGTACCAATCCATTAACAAGAACCTGTTTCAAGAATTAAATATAATAAAAATTTATTCTATTTTCTGCAAGAATAAAAATTTGGTTCTAAATCACACAAGTTTGAGAAAAAAAAACATGTTTTGATCTAAGGCATAACTTTCAAAGAAAAATTAATTTCAAGTGTAGAATCCCAAGTTTGGAGATGACATGTCCATCATCAACTGCAGTATCTTCAACAATGCTAACAATGTCGAGCACTGGGCCCTGCTCATTAGAAGTTTTTAGCTCACTCGCCAAATATCTGTGTCGTGAAGAGACATGTTGAAGCGTTTTCGCTTTTCACAGGATCGAGTCGGTACGTGCTGATAAACAGACACAACAGTACATCATATAAAAAGTATAAATTTTACATCTTTAAGTTATTACAAGTCTTAAATGAATTAAAACACGTGAGTAGCACAGCGGAAGTCTCAACTATACCAATTCTACAGCACTCGATGATACTTGGCCGCACATCGAAGCCCGCGATGTGGACCTGGAGGAACTTCACCAAGCAGCAGTGGAAGCAAAATTTATACCTGCACAAAAACATAAAGAGCCAAACCCTGAGTACTAGTTACTCAGCAAGACTTACCTGTCAACGTGGCTAACTACAGCCGACTCCTAGAATGCAAAGGCTACAAAGGGGTAGGCTGACTCAATTGCATAACCCGCACTAATTACTTGGTCCTCACTTTCAAGTTTTATTTCAAATTAAGTACTTAACCAATAATACAGTGCACTTATCTCTAAACAGGTAATAAGTAACAATACATCAAATAAGCAGTGTAGCAGTAATAATAGATAAATATAGCAGTAAATAACTAGCATCGTCATCATCATCATCATCAATCATATAACACTACGATGTGGCGCAGTGAGCAAGGTTGCTCTTGACCGAGAGCGGCGACATCGATGTACATCATGCAGGAGAAAACCTGACCACACGACGCACACGCGTAAAGTCGCATGCGGCAACCGTTTGCAAGGGTCCCCCTGAAGCTAGGCCGGATCCAACCCCGCCCGAGAAAGGCCTTCCCGCACGGTCCCCGTCCCAGACGTACGCCCCGATTGGGAAACATCCTTCCTCTCCCGAATACCATGATAGAAAGGGCAGGCTTCCACCGCACACACGGCAACTCGAGCTACTAAGTTTACTAGGCCCATAAAAACACTAGCATGTGATTAGTACGTTCGAACTTGCTCAACAGGGCCAACAACGGACAGTCCTTAACAGATACAGACGGGGCTACCACCGTGAAGGCCCGGCCTTCTCCAACCATCCTATACAAACAAAATCCCCGTCCGGTCTCAACAAATCCTAAATCCAAATAGATCTGAGCACAAAGAGTCCAACGAAATTGGTTTCACATTTTTCTGAGGTGTATTCGATTTACTATGCATTTTACAAGCTTAAGACAATTTCTGGTGATTTATACATTTTCGGAAAGGATTAAAATTGGGCGGACCAATCAGATCCGGGCCACAAAGATGACTGCGGAGTTCTGGCCACATCAGATCCGGACAGGCCATAAAGTGATCCAGCCACTTAGATCTGGTTATGCGCAAAGGATCCTGCACAGCCACACCAGATCCGAACTATGCAGCCAAGTTTGTGTTAGCCGGAGCCGTCGCCGGAAAGCGGCGGCGCGCACGCCGGAGTTGAGTTCCTGGCGGCCATGTGCTGAAGGGCTAACGCGAGAAGGTAATGCGCGGGACTGCGAGCTCACCTCGACGATCGGGAGCCCGCGGGGATGACCGGAAGGAGCTCGACGACGAGAGGCGGCGAGTGGAGGAAGTTCTGCAGGGTCGTGAGCTCGGCACCGAGTTTCTCCAGCTGCAGCTGTTGGCGCGGAAGCTCCTCCTCGCGGAGCTGGTTCTTGACGTCGCATGCATTGACGAAGAGAAGCGGCGGAGGCTCGTCAACGGGGTTGGCACGGCAATGCGGCGGCGACGGGGGAAAATCTGATTCCGGCGACCTGGGCCAAGGACCAGAGGGAAATATGGGTCAGGAAAGTGCGCGAGGTAGCTTTTCAGGTCGAGATGCGAGGGATTGGAAAAAGGCTCACCGGAGCACGGCAAATCGGGCGCCGGCGTGGCGGTGACACGGTTGGCCGGGGTTGAGGAAGACAACTTCGATTCGCGCCTCACGGTTGGGAATAAGGGTCGGCGGCCATGGTGGAGCCGTAGGGAGTCTACGCGAAGCTTCTCGCAGTGTGGCTCAGCTGGACACGGCTCGTCAGCGGTGAACACGGGCAAGCTCGAGCTTGAGCTCGACGCGGCAATGGCGAGGCAAGTGCTAGGGTTGGGCGAGGAGGGCGACGGAAGAGAATGAGCTGGAGAGAGAGCGGGGAGGGGAGCGCTGCGCGTCTTTGGCCTGGGCGAGGTGGTCGTGGGCGGTGCGGCGTGTCCGTACGCCGGCGTCCACGCGGCAGAAAAACTCCTGCGCGGTTCAGCGAGAGAGACGACACTGACGAGTGGGCCTGGCAGCATCGTTTCTTTTTCCGAATTTATTCGAACTGTGATTTTCCCCAAATTTTGGCACACAAAATGGACTAGCAAACGAGCTTAAAAATTCACAAATTTGGTACCATGAGAAAGCTCGTGAAATGTTCTATCATCTGGCCAACATGCACATCTGGATTCCAAAAGGATTACAAATGGCATCTGGTCAAATTAGGGTACTTTCTAAGTTTGAGGGATTTATTTGAGCCACCAAATGAATTTCTAAAAATCATGGAAAATTCTCCAAAATTCTGATATCAGCAGGGCTATCTACAGAAATTTTGGTTGCCTCAGGTTGTTATGAAAAAGTTTGAGTTCTTTCAGAAGCTTGGATTTGACAAAAGTTTGGATAAATGATTTCGAATTCAAGTTTGATTTCTCTTTTGTGTTCTGTTCAGATGGTGATGTGTGTGCTGGCTGAATTCAGTGACACGGGGTGTCACACATGTCGCAGGCACAAGCTCCTCCACACACTATGAAATTGTTTTCCCTTTTTGCTTTTTCATTTTTTATCATTGCAGAGAATAGTTGAGCCGTGCCATCAACGCCTTTTTCTCATGTGAAGCCTCATTATTGTTCAGAGTTGTAAATGTGGGAACATTAAGCTATAAATACTGCAAGGTGTATGCAAGAAGCAGCCAACCCCTCATTCAGATATTCTTCAACCCAACAAGTAGCAGCATGGTCGAGGCGTTGGGCCTGGGAGACGTCAGGAAGCTCACGAGTGTCATTTCCGTTCATCTGGTGTGTATCAAACATTTAAACAAACTAGACGTAGGAACACCATAACATGATGTGATTTACAAATTTAAACTTGTTACTATCGGGTTCCTTTTATATCCAGACGATACACATAACCTATTCACGTGTTTGTTCTCTGCAATTACATCCTTTTCAGGTGCTACATCTGCCTGTTGCAACAACGACGCCTGATTGTAGAGGAGCTATCTGACAGATGTCATCTCAGTTCGTCCACTCCATGCATCAGAACAACCGAACAAGGTAGTAATTGCCAGATGAATACTGCACGCTGCTGGATCCACGGCCATTGCGTAGCGCAAGCGGTGGCAGGAAAGGATCGGACACTCGTAGCGGCTTGTGGAAGGGAGGAGGGGCGCGTGGGGAGCGGAGAACCCGGGTGTTGTATAGGAAATCCTTGATAGAGACCGCAAGCGCTGTAGAAAGTGAGCTCTTTCAGACGTAGAATGAGCAGCCAAGTTTGTGATCCATGTTTCCACTCCTATCGTTGCAATGCCGGAGCATGTGCCGTGGGAGCGAGTAGCTAGTATGATGTGCAAGCAGGGGAAAAGGACGTGGAAGAAAAGTAGCTGGCCATTACAACCAGCTCATGCCACGACGCATGCATGGTGAGGTTGTCTGTAGCGCTAGCGCGAGTGCACCTCTCTCTGGTAATCATTGAGTGAGCAGCAAGATGCCTGAGTGACGCATGCATTTTGCGGAGCAGTCACTAACTCGCTACATTGCCCTTGCCCAAGATGCTTATCTGGGTGCGGGAGGGGCAGCAAACATCGCTGCGTGAAGGGCACTCGCCGCTGGATCAGTGGAGGTCGACGGCGGCAGCGCAGCCACTCTGAAAAATAATTTCTTTATTATCATGATCAATCAACGGAACCAAGGCTTGCAACAGTACAAGTTGCATTTCACTGCAGAAAACAGAGGAAAAAGAAGGAACAGACATATCAGCAGCTGTATCAATGTATCGAGCATCGAAGAAAACAAGTGAACATCAGCCATCAAGGAAACTATGTATCCCAATATTTCCCGATTAAATCAGGCAGATTTTGACTGAATTTTTGTATAGGGTATGTTGTTGTGCAAAATTGGATGTTCCTTCATATTTATTATGTTGCTATTTATTTGACAAAGTTTAGTTAAATTTGATTTGCATTGGTTTTGGTTTCAGATTTTTGGGGAACTGAATTTTTGTTTCAGTTTTTATCTGATCTGCAGGTATTTTAGGTAACAGTTACACCTGGGGTGTCACTTCTGGTGTATGGAGAATTTGTGGAAACCATGTTTTGTTGGTTCATGTTAACGCATATTGTCACTAATAACTAGAGATACAGGGATCATTTGATTACACTCCTAATCTCCCTCAGATTTACTATAATCCTATTTGTTGTGGAACATTTAATGTGACAGCATACTCAGCTACCATTCATTAAATGTTCATTAGCAATCCATAATTAAATTTCCGGGCACAGAAAGTAACTACTCTCGCCCATTCGATCATTGTTTAATGTAATAGTCAAATCCTACCTTTATATAATATGAACTGCCCTGATAGGAGCTTTGATAGAAAATCTTGGTGGAAGATGTTTGTTTAACTCATGCAGATATGTTGAGTTGAACCCATGAAGCATTGGTTATTGACTCTAGTAATGAGAGAGTAGATGAGAACAGTAAAACAAGGAAGGGCCATGTCCACAGTTTTCGTTCTGTTCCACCAAATAAAAGTATCAGTGTTCTCCGTTCTGCACACGAGAACACTTCACCAACAAGTAGCAATCTTGTCCAGAAAAATATTTATATGTCGTCCCATGCATTATGCCACCGCTCAACTCAACAAAGAGCACCATAGGCCTGAGAGACATCGAGGAACAATTCACCACACATGTCTCACGTGAGATCTCACCCATGCCTGCGATAGCATTCCGTGAACAATTTGATCTGCTAGCTAGACCGCCTCAAGTATCCAGCCAGGGTTGAAATTCAAAGCCTGATTAGTGACAATGCACCTGGCTTAATACTCCAAGTGGCCTTACAATCCACGCTTGCAGGCGCATGCGTCGATCTGCTAGCAATATCTAGTCTGCCTGCAATAGTTCCACCGGTTAAGCAGCAGCCGCCGCGGCGGAATGTTGGTGAACAGCCAGTCCCTCATGTTTTACAAGCCATCAGAGTGGTTGTGTGGCTTGGGCCACACCCTCCGGCACTGTACCCAGGACGACATTTGCTATTGCAGGAAGAAGATCTGGCGGCTCTCGTCGCCCTCGCACAGAAGGACTTGAACCGCACTATGCCCTCGGGACACGGCACACCATGAACAGCTCGCTGCAGCGGGTCACGAGGTTGAGCGTCTTCAAAGTGCGTCCTGGGTGCTTTTGATCGGGCGGCAAAGGCTTGGAAGTCACACGGAGAACGGGTTCAGAACAGAGTACCTGCGATGGCTGTTGGAACTGAAACGCATCAGTCGTCATAGGAGCCGATCCATCTTGCTGTTTTGGTGATCTTGCTCACTTGCATCCTTTCCTGATTGCCTGTAAAGCTAATACTAGAAATTTTCCAATCTTCAAAAACTCGTCCCTCGGCTTGTTTCAGTGCCATTTCGCACACATGGGATTGTTGACCCATTTCCACGTAACAGGCTAGCAGATACATTATCTCCCTATTCTATCTGAAAACATTGCTTCTTCCCCAATCAAATACAGCTGCTCGCCATCCCAACTACTCTGCCCTGCTTCTTCTCTGTTCCGATCTAGTTCTTCCTATTTGTCTCTGTATTCTGCCTGTACCTAACAAAGCATTATTATTTCTTCACCCAGAAATGATCTGCGTCCTACTCTTTTTGTTCGACTAATAATGTCCGACTTGCACAATTCTCTGAAGAGTATTTAAGTCAAGTTTAATACCCATAAAAGCTGCTAGAGCAGAGGTCAATGTTGTTACGTTTAATTTCATTTCTCAGAGCAGCACAAGAGAACACTGGGCTATAAACTCCAAAAGAAGTAAGAATCTTCCGTTGAACAGAAGCTTTAGGTCATCTAAGTGTAGTGCAATGCCCCATTCTTTTTCACAAACAAGTCCTCCTTTTTTTTTCTCAGCATGCTGCTGCAGCATAGGAGTGGAAGACACTGGGAAGTCGGCAGTTCTGGTTTCAGCTCAATTAGTTTGTAGTTTGCAGGGAGTGTTGTGGGACTGACTAGAAAGTGCTTGCGCCAAAGATGTGTGGCAATCCTTAGTATGCTCATATTGATGTTGCACCCCATCTCGACGCTGCCGCAGCGGCCGCTGGTCACTGTGCCAGCAAGCGAAAGGTAAGGAACTTGAAGTCCGGCCTTGTCCTCGGCCCCGGCAAACCGAGAACCCTGAAACCTTAAGAATCTGATCGTATTCTTCATTCCCGTCAAAGAAAGGTTTGCCGGTGAGGAGCTCTGCCATAACGAAGCCGAGTGGCCACATGTCTGCCATAGCATCCTATCCATGAAAGTAGCATCTTAGCTGCCATGTAGTGTCGTGTGCCAGCGCTCTGACCAGAATTCACTTGGCGAGCCCAAATTAAGTCGAATATCTTCGAGTGTGTCTGCTTTGCCTCACCGAGGAGCTGTGCTTGGCGTCGTAGAGAACGTCGTAGAGGCTGAGCCCGACCTCGGCGGTGTGTGGGTTGTTCGCCATGGCGAGCGCGTACTACGACAGCCGGGTCTACGGCGAGCTGTGCCTGGCATCGTAGAGAAAGCCTGCCTTTAGCACCACGACCTCGTTGGCGGCGACATCTTTTGTTTGGGTGGCTTCGCCGGAGGCGGTCTTGCTGTCACGACGATGGCCTGGCCTGTGGCACGGTGCCGTCCGAACGACGTTGCCGCACACACCCTAGCCGAGCGCGCCTGCCGACACATAGACGTCTGTGCTCCAGAGTCGCTGCCTCTTGCCGGAACCCGGCCTTCAGGCAGCAGTTTTCAACTTCATGGGTTTAGACTTAAGTTTTCTCTATTTTCTTTTAGTGATACTACAGCAATTTCGCTGTGACACCCCGTGTCACTAAAAACCAGCTCATGCAATCAACTCAAACTGAACAGGAACTAAAAGCCATTCAAATTGAAATTCGAAATCATTTATGCAAATAATTGTCAAACCATGGCTTGTGAAGGAATTCAAATTTTTCAATAAAAACATGAGCAAACAAAAATACCAATACTTTTTTAGAACTGGGATACGTGCCAAGGGACTACCACTAATCCAGTCTAAAGGATCTTTGTCAAGCTGAGTTAACAGTCCTGCAAGATGGAGAATCTCTATTGTCACATTCAAGTCTGTTTTCCGTCACGTCGCCGCCCTCTAAATCTTTTTGTCGCCACCCCCTCTCCCCACGACCTCACCCTGCCGCCACATATCATGTTGCCGCCCTACACCGCTGCTGATTTGCCCTTTGCCGTCACCCATTAATTTCACATCAACATTTAATTTTTTACCTTAAATATTCTAGTATTATTAATATTACTCAAGAATACTAGTGGTATTGAAGGTTTGAGGAGAACTAATCTGGATCGTTGCATTTTGAATACCACCAGTATATACTGATGGTATTACACTAGTATAATACTAGTAGTATTGGGCACAATAAAACTCTTCCAAGTTTATTACCCGTAAAAGCAGCTAGAGCAGAGGTCCATGATATTTTTTATTTATTTATTTTTCATGTAACGTTTCATTGTTCAGAGCTGCACAAGGGTAAACTTGACTATAAATGCCAAAAGAAACAAGAATCCTCCATGTACAGAAGCCATAGGGCATCTAGTGTGATGAAATGCCCCATTCTTCTTCACCAACAACTCCTGCTTTTTCTCAACATGCTGCTGCAGAATAGGAGTGGAAGGCATTGGGACGTTGGCGGTTCTGGTTTCAGCTCAATTAGCTTGTAGTTTGCAGGGAGTTTTGTGGGAGAGACTAGAAAGCGCTTGGGGCAATGATGTGCAGCAATTGTGATTTTGCTGATATCGATGTGAAACCCATGCTTGCTGCTGCAGCAGCAGGCCAGAATGCTGATACTTCAATCCATGCTGTCAGGTCATTGGACTCCGAAGCTATATCAGCCACCTGGATTCCTGTTGACAACATATACACGCTGGCCCGTCATGAGGACTTGACCGGCCATCTGCAGAAGTGAGGATCAAGCTTGCCTGGTGCGAGACTTTCTATATAAAAGACCAGACAAGAAGAGGTCAAGTCATCGATGGTTAAAATAGACTTTCCTGAACAAGTGACTCTTTTGCTTCCCATTCTGAACTCCATGTATTTCTTCTACAATTTACTGAAAGATGTTCAAGGTAAGACTACCCATCACCATCAGATTGCCTTTAGTTCCGGTAAATTAAAAGAGATGAACCGGAACAGGGAAATGGGAAAGGACTATATTGCGTATGAACTCCGTAAGATATGATTCCACTTGTTCCACTTCGGCACTATCCGTGGATGGGTGCTCATGGATCCGTGTCGAGCTAATCAGACAACGCAACATGAGATGGACAAGCATATAGAGTAGCTGACCGAATCCATCCAACCTTATATTACTTTCTTCAACAAAAAATGAGAGCCGTGTATTATATGAAATATCAGTGTATCTAATCAAAACTTTAGCTATATATTTCTTTGAAAGACTACCAATCCGGTCTCAAGGGTTTTGTTAAGAGAACTAATTGTTCTGCAAGCAGCTCAATACATACTATTAACAGCTTTGGTACTTCCTTGAACAATATATTGCAAAAGTAATTACACAGTCAGCTAACATATTTATTTGTCTTTGGTACTTAAAGTGCCGTTGAAAGATGAAGGAATAGAAAATTATGAGCTTTTGTCTTTTACTGCAAAGTTTTACTATTAACAGCTTCACACATGAAGTCGTGCCCCATAAATACAACAGGGTCCAAGAGGGATCCATTTAACAGAACATGAATATGTTTCCTCTAATGGGTGACAAATGCCTCATTCTTCAAAAAAAAAAAACATTTTTTGGATAAATACTGCAACATAGGCATGGAAGGCATCAAGAAGTGAGCAACAGAATTTTTTCTCCGTCTTTTTTAAATTTGTAGTGTGTCCTATGGGAGTGAGTAGTCCGGTGCGTGGGTCATGGATATGAACGAGGCCAAGGTCGCTTCTACGGATCAACAGCATTGCCCCGCTGTCACAGCCTTCTCCTCCCATGGTGTATGTCTCATTACCCTGCATGTGTGGTTGACCCTGGTTGAGTGAGAGCTTCTGCATGAACAACCGTAGATGGAGGAAACATGTGACAGGAGTTTTCAATTTTCCAATTGCTCTCTCATTTCTGTAGGAACAAAAACTTGGACATCATTTTCAAGCCTAAGTACGGTCCATCAAAATTCAAGTATGTGTAGGCACAAAAATGAGACCATTTTTTCATATTTTTTTTTGCTCTCCCTTAGGCAGTTAGGCTTGAGATTTGATAAGCTTTCGTCCCAACATTTTTCTATAATTGATCTCATAATCTTACAGCATCGGCCTTGAAGGCATCGGGGAGATTGTGGTCACAAGTGCGCATGGCTTCAGGTGCAAAACAAGCAATATTGTGTGGAATTCGCAGAGATTTTTGACAGGCATTTGCTGCCACCCCATCAAATAGGATCAACTGAAATGCCCACTGCTTACTGTACAAAGAAAAGAAAAACAGAGGAACAGATAGATAAACTGGAAGTCTGGAACGCCAGTTGGAGATCACTATAAATATTAGGAACATGAATGATCTATCCTCTTCTAGAAAACATAACCTGCAGTATTGATCTAAAGGGGGGGGGGACTACTCTCAATGATCATGCATGGTCTCACTGTTTCCGTAAGGAAAAGAGCCAGATTGTTGGCGCCGGTCTGTTGCTTGACAGCTGCCGCGACAGGATGCTAATTACAGTCCGATAACGTCAGGCCCATGCTGCGTCCGGCAAGATGATGTTAGATTATCTAGTCCCGTGTCGCCGTGCAACGCATAACGAGCACAGCTATCCGACGAACAGAACCTCTCCGCGTCGTAGGAGGCTGTCCTCGTCCATCCACTGCGATGATGTGAGGTCTGACAACTCCTCGGCGGCATGAGGGAACACGCGTTGCACTATGAGCAGTGTGTTGCCCCTCGGGACAAGGTAGTGGAACACGGTGGCGTGCCTCATGGTGTCGCTACCCACGATAAGGCAACCCGGGAGACGGAATGGCTCGCCGATGTTGAAGGTGAGGAGGTCTTCAGAGGCGGTGAGAGCGCGTGTAGAGCTCCCATCGAAGGACAGTCCTGGCACCACTGCCACCTGTGGTGCGTGCTGAGTGAACACGAGAACGTCTCAAGTGAGCAGAGCGCAACCTAGGAGAAGTGTCCGTGGGAGAAGATCCCCGCGATGGTGCACAAGTAACATTCTCTTATGTATACGCAAATAGGTACTTCTGCCACCGCATATAAACTCAGGCGGCTCCACTGACATCATCATGAAGGTAGAATATATCACAATTATTCCATGATTCACTCTGACTACAGTGATTTTTCTTTAAAAAAAAATAAAACATGACTGAAGTTACCTTCGAGACAACAATCTGATTGTATTTTCTTTATTTGTTTGCTTATTTTTCTTTGTAACTTTTACTATTATTATATTTTTTCTGTAGGGGTTTTCCCCTCCAGTTTCATAAAAAAAAAAAGTTACCTTCGAGTAGCTGAGTCTCAAAGGCGCCAAAGCAAGACATTGTTATATGTTCCTCTGTGTAGTGACCACTGACCAGAACGCTTGGCCTATACATACCACAGGCAAAGAGGCCTCGTTTTTAACACAAACATGTTCTCAGCCTGCGTCTCAACAGGTTGCATCATTGGCTTGGAAGGCATCAAGAAGTTTATGGTTCACACTCCCATTTCGCCATGGACATGGTCACATTGATGTAGCTGCTCGCCGGGGCTTACTTGCTGTGCCACTGGCGCCACAGACTAGAATAATGTTCTGCGGGCATAGAAACTCGCACGACGGCCATTGTTGCTGCCGCCACGGATGGACGCCGATGCCGTTGCTCTCCTGTGCACACCTATGTCCAGGAACTGATCCGGTGAGATCTTTCCATCCTCGACCATGGTCGGCAGCAACTTGTCCGATCCGGCCGGCAGCGGGACTGATCTGGATTCGCTGGCGACTTCTCCCGCCCCGATTCTGGGGAATTTGGGACATCTACTTGTCGGGTGGCATCTCATCCAGGCTTCGTCAGGCCACTGATATGCAGTTCCTCAAACAGGATTGCGTCATCGCGCATTGGATCTCCCCTCTCGATGCTGTGAGTTGGGGTCACCCATGCTCCTATGTTTCTCATTCTCAGCCATTCTGAATGCTCCATGGAGGCTTGGTAGCAAGTGTGAACGTCGAAGCCAACCATCTGCATTGGAAGACAATAAATCATTAGAGAGGATTTGTTATTGTTTTCCTTCTCATTATGGAGATTGTATACTCTGCTAATAGCCGAGTTCATCGATGATTGTATTTGGTTGTAACTCACTCGAAAGACAAGGACAGATGGTTGTAACTTTTTTGAGAGCCAAAGCTGGAATTAATACAATCTTCCCATTCTCTAAATAAATGAATCACGAAACCATATATATCTGCATGTGGTCTTCCATTATATTTGAGTGCAGCAAGTACCGATTAGGAGTTCTTTCAGAAAAAAAATAGCAAGTAGCTAGGTGAGAAACTAAAATAAATATAGAAAAAGTTATAAGCCATAAATCCTTCCTTTTCTTTAATCCCGTAGATGCACTGCCTCCTTCTCCCCCATCTCGTAGCCTTTTACCTGTAGAAACTACAGTACCCCTCTCCCCTCCTCTCCCATGTGCCTGACTGCCCCTCGGATGGCAGTGATGTAGAGCTTTCTTGACGCAACAAGCGACCCCCCGCCTCTTTTCTCCTTCCAATCCTGCCTCAGGGTCCGACGTCTCCTAACTGCCACCTGCTGCAGATATTCTTCTGTTTTCATAGTACGTGGTGAGTGGGACAGCATGATTAACTCTCACTGATCAACTCTCACTTCTGAATGATCTACTCTCACTTCACAAGAGCAAAGCTACAATGTGTGTTGAGACCATTTGCTATCATATTGCACCGTAGGAATGGGAAACATTAGGATGTTTTGCAAGCCATGGTCTCTCTAGTCCACTACGTTGTCCTTGGTGTCCATGATGCCGTAGCAGTATCAAGTGGCAAGGCTGTTGCCATTGACTGTAAATCCCTTTATTGATGTTGCAACTTTGTAGTCATCTTTAGTGTATGTCTATACTCATCAGCATGTACGTACCCATCGCCGCCATGGTCGTCGAAGAGGAACCAGTTGTTAGAGCAACTCCAGCTGTTCCCTAAAACTCATGCATCAAATCCAGATGCATGAATGCTCCAGCAGTTCACGTGTCTAGATTGCACAGTGCAGGACTATATATTGTCATGCAGCGTACACTAGTTCAATGGTGTAATTTAAATTCATAAGTTTCAGACAAATGATCCCTTTAATGTCCAGAAATATGTTTTGATAATTAAATAAAATATAAAATCTATTATATATACAATTGACAAAAAAAACAAGCCTCCACGTTCGCTCTTAAGGTTTAGAAATTAACATGTTAATTGGAGAAAACAAAGAGTAAATTACCCACCACCGTCATTATAAAACAATAATGAACCACACGTGTTCTAATAATTGATGCATACAGCCCACCGTTTTCGTTGTTACAAAGTTCCAGAATAGATAATGTTAAGGGTATAGTAGTAGTATAGGACTTTAATTTTGTAGAGTCCTTACACTAGTTTAGTATTGCGTCATGTAACACATACATATTGTCCTTATGTCGCTATTATCAATGGGAGTCATATTCATAACAGATAACACCACCAGCTGCTAGCAAAAGCAAATTACTCGACATGTAGCTTATGATGCCACAGCCACTCATTCTTAATGAAAATAGTCATGGCCACCGCCTCCATTGATTGGCAAGCGACCCATAAGTAGGTGAGAGCACTAAAAGGAGGGACCTTGTTAATTTATCTGGCCCAGTTGAAGTTTCATTTTTTAGATTTGCACATGCAAACAAGCGGGTGATAGTAAAAACCCTGAGGAGCAGCCCTGCAAGCTATAACACGTCACAGTGCATCCCAATATGTTGGCTACCAATTCTAATAGCGCTTATTCTCGTGAACAAAAATCCTAGGCACCGCTATTGTCCGTCCCAGCATGTTCCTGTCATTGATCTCATAATATTACAGCATAGGCCTGGAAGGCATCGGGAAGATTGTGGTCACACAGAGGCGGCAAGATGCAGGGAGCTTATGAAGTTTAAACTCTATGTTAGCCACAAGGGCAGAAGGCTTCAGGGGCAAAACTAGCAATTTGCAGAGATTTTAGATAGGCATTTCCTGCCACCTCATCAAATATGATTTTGGACAGGCATTTCCTGCTTATGGAACGAACAAGAGAAAAACAGAGAGAAATAGAGGAATAGATAGACAAACTGGAACGCACATTGGAGATCAGTAAACATTAGGATCTTTCGTCTCCTAAAAATGCTACGCTTAATGAACATGCATGGTCTCGCTCACCGCCGTCTCTGTCAGGAAAAGAGCCAGGTCGTTGGCGCCGGTCTGTTCCTTGACATCTGCTCCGGCAGGATGCCAGTCACAGTGCCGTCCAACATGCATGTCATACGCATCAGCGAGGCAAACAGAGGACTTTCCCATCCTCCTGGCCACCATTCAGTCCCAGAACGTCACGCCCATGCAGACGTCTGGCAAGAAGGTGATCATGTCCCGGGTCACCGCGCTACGCGTAATGTGCACTGACCTCCTGGGAGTACAGCTACCTGACGAACAGAACCTCGCCACGTCGCATGATCGGTGGTGCTCGGGACAAGGTAGTGGAACGTGGTGGCGCTCGTGGCGTACCCATGGTGTCCCTCGCCACCCGCGATAACGCAACCGATGGGGGAGACGTACGAACGGCTCGCCGGTGTTGCCATCGCAGCCGAGGTCGAAGGTGAGGAGGTCTTCGGAGAGGCGGGGGAGCGCACGTGTAGAGCCTGCCATCGAAGAAGGCCAGGTCCTCGTACAACTGCCACCTGTGGTGAGTGCTGAGTGAACACAATAACGTCTCCAGAGAGTAGAGCGCGACCTGGGCACAGTGTCCGCAGCCGGCCGGTGTGATCACCGAGATGTGCGATCGGCGCACAAATCACATTATTATATGCAATAAGTACTCCTACCACCTTCCTTCAAAAAAGTACTCCTACCAACGCAGAGAAACTCAGGCGGGCTCCACTGACAAACATCATCATGATAGTAGCATATACTCCTACCATAACTATTCCATAATTCTCTCTAACTGACTACAGTGTAGTTTCTCTAAAAAAAACTTGACTGAAGTTACCATCAAGGTTTGCACTACCGACGCAATCGAGAAAACCGACCGACGCCGATAACCTCGGTTTGACCGATTTTCGCGGTAACCGGTCGAAATTCGACGGAAAATTCAAATTTGAAATTTCGAATTGGAAATCGACGAAACCGGTCGGTTTTGACCGGTTACCGACCGGTTTGTGTCGGTAACCGGTCGGTTTTGTCGGTTTTTACGCAGAATTGAAAATTGACAAAAAATGGCTTAAAATGTTGGATTTTTTTGCATGATTTTTGGTGAAATATTCTAAGAATGGTTAACTACACATTGACAACATGGAATTCATAAAAGATGGTACCAACCAACCTCATACAACATACCACAATTCATACAAAGTCCAACATAAATTATCCGATACATAGTTCTTGACGAAATTTAACAAACAACGTAGTTTTGAACATAATACACGTAGTTTTGTGCACATCAACGTACAACAATAGATACAAACATACATTCAAACATGCTACATTCATTCATATACCTAAACCATATATTCATATACCTAAATCATATATTCAAACATGCTACATTCATTCAAACATGCTACCTTCATTCATTCATATACCTAAATCAAACATGCTACATTCAAAAAACAGAAAGAAAAAAAAAAAGAAACCTCACCTCTGTTGCGCGCCGGCCCCCAGGAAATCGCACCGATTTCTTCGGTAACCGACGCAGATCGATCGGTAACCGGTCGATATTACCGGTTACCGGTTACTCTTTTTTTTTTTAATTCCTTTTCACCCAGAATTCTTGCGGCAATTATTTGACCCTTCAAACGATTTCGTATTCGTGTTCCGTTTGCACAAATGGTCTTCAAATGGCGTCTAGTTTTTTTACATATTTTTTTTTTCAAATTTTCAAAAAAATTCAAATTTCAAATTCGAAAATCGGTAAACCGGACTTACCGACCGGTAAGTCCGGTTTTCGCGAAAACCGACCGGTTTCTGTCGGTTTTGAAAACCTTGGTTACCATCCAGTAGCCGAGTCTTAAGGCGCCAAAGCAAGACGTTGTTATTATGTTCCTTTGTGTAGTTACCAGAGCGCTTGGCCTATACATAGCACAAGCTAGAGGCCACGGTTTTGTCACAAACATATTCTCAGTCTGCATCTCAACATGTTGCGTCATAGGCTTGGAAGGCATCAAGAAGTTCATGGTTCACCCGCCCATTTCAACGCATTAGGCAGCTGATACGCCATGGACACGTTGACATTGAGGTAGCTGCTCTCATGGAATCACTTGCTCTGCAACCTGCTTCACCAGCTAGAATAATGTTCTGCTGCCTTCTAAAGTCTTTTCATCCTCAACATGCGAGCATGGTCGTGTCTAGCTTAGGACCAGTCATATGATCAAGTTAACGTGGATAATCGACATGGTTGGAGTTGCAATACAGACAATATCTACATCAGGAGGCTTTCCAGTCTTACGCTAGTTGTTATCTGCTAGCCAAACCACCGACCATATATTCCACTCCCTCTTGTGTCAAAAAACTTGTGGTTTAGGACATTGACACGGTCTCGAAAAGACAACTTTGACTAATACTTTTTGCTGTAAAATATTTATAAAATATAACTAAAGTGTACTTTTATGAAATCATATTTCAATACGAATCTACTTATATCATTTTCACATTTCTAAACTTAATGCATAAAAAATATTTGAAGTCAAAGTTTAAAAAGTTTGACTTAAGACAACCTCAAAACGATAAGTTTTTTGACAAAGAAGGGAGTAATTGATTAATTTATTAGCTACATGCATGTTCGAGATAACAGTTTTGTTGTGTTAACTATATAACTCCCTACTCAAACTAAATAACCATATTATTTCATCATGGCAAAATTATGGATGACTTAAGGTTCAAAATTCTTTGTATTTTGTCTCACAAAGTAAAATGATCTCAAAGGTTCACTGCATTATTACAAGAACAAAAGTTTTAATGATAAAACAATAATTATTAATGACCAAAAGATTTGTGGACGTCTCATTCAGCTACAACCATGCCCATTATGCTCACTTTATTTGTCAAGAACCTGTAATGATGAAAGGGGTTGGATAAATTTAGAAGGCAAAAGCTATGAGTATGCAAATCTCATAAATAGTGTACAATTAAATATTTCAAAAAAAAAATAGAGAGCACAAAATTTTGCTGCATTTGATGCTGGGTGCTCTCTATTTTTTATCATGCGGACTGCCTTATTCTCCTTAATTAATTGTTTCTATTATTCTCTGATTAATAGGAATGCAACTCTCTACTTGAGAGTTTGGAAAGCATTCAATAATTTGATATCTTGAATTTGAAAATAAATTTACAGGTTAGTTCAATACCAAGACCCAACATACATACGTTTTCAAAAACATATGTACTGTATGACATGATCAACCAACGAGAGTGTCTTTCCTAACTTTGTACTGTTTCCTGCTGTATTCACACATGAAGCAGTCTGCATCTATTTTACTCATTCCATGCACAGTAAACTAGACGAGCAGAAAGATACACATCAGACATTGCTCGTAACAGATTTTTTGAAGTACATTGCATCAAGAATGCTCTTTCAACTCGATTGTGCACTTCTTGTTGCAAACAGATCAGTACCAGAATCTTATTGAAAACAACAATTCTTTTTATCAAAAACTAACTCTTAGGCTATATGTGTGTATTCAAGATCTCCTTTTAGGTTTTGTGAAGAATTTTGTTCGCTATGATGGCCTGATATGAGCTTTTGAGCTGGTGTCTTTAGGAAAATATGACACAGCTTCATGAACAATGTTACATGAGATGCTCCGCCTATATTCAAACCAGAAGGAAACCACTTTCTATTAATGCATTTTTATTTGGATTGTACCAGAGACTCACAACATCAGCTACCACACATTTAATTTGCTTCAATAATTATGGAGCAGGCAAGGGAAAGGAATTTTTGAGCGGAAAATAGGAACATGCATCTGCCTATAAAGACCATAGGTTAAAGATGCATGCGGTGGAACAGATCATTATTGAGTATTCTTCATCTCACCATGTTACAAGCATGGGCCTGGGAGACATCAAGGAGTTTCAGCCTAACATTTCTGCTCATATGGTAAGAAAGAAAACAGTTTGTAGTGTTAGCAATATTAAAACCATTGCATGATATATCATTCATCATTCCAAAATTATATGTCTCAAGTTATTTATTAAAAACAATTACAGTTTTTTATTAAAAACAATTATATATGTCAAGCTGCCATTAGCTATGAAAACAAAGGAATCGATAATGCTAATGCTATGACGCAAATATAGATGACATAGTTCACGTGACTAATACATATCTTTTGCAATTTTTTCAGTTGCTACATCCTCTGAATGATACAACACGGCTGCAGAGAGAAGCAGCTAATTCAAAGATGCAATTATGGTTCGTTGACACCAAGCATCAGAACAAGTTCGATCTCTGCAGATACACTACTCGTCACAGAGAGGTCACTGCAGATATTCATAGCAATGCGATGCATCGAAACCTCTGAGGTACAAATGCAAGGTCAAACTTGGGAATGGAGACGCTGGAGCTGTACTAGTAGTGATCAACGGGGTTCACGGCAGCTTTGAAGGTGAGGTGGTCGATACAAGCAGCAGAGGAGGGCCTGGACGAGGCCACGAGCACAGATGGACGCCATGGCGGTTAGCTCCAGGTGCTGGAGCCGGTTAGCACACAAGGAAATGCATTTTTGGAGCTGTGAGGTTATCGTGAAGTAAACTGCGACAACCAGCACCTTACACCTCTTCCCTGAGGGGAAAAAAGCATACAAAGTAAAATGGAAGAGCTTTCACGATACAAGTTGACGTGTCTTATAATGTTCTTGGATATGCATCTTGAGGGCGAGAACGGAGCCGGTGGAAACTGTACCGGTGTTGGCCGCGCCACCGCGTAGGGCGAGGTCGTCGGCCGGAGAGGCCGGCTGCTCGACACGCGCACTGCCTGAGGGCACAGCCGCCGTGGAGACCTCGTCGAAGAACTGAAAACGAAAGGGAAAATTGTGTCGACTGATACGTGTGATGGCAATTAACCGTTTGATCGAATATAAACGGCCCAGATGGGGTCTGAAGTCGTTGCAAGATATTTGATGACTAACGAAAGGAAAAATAGTGTCGAAACTCCAAGTAACTGGTTTTTTTTTATGACTATAACCACGTTATTTGGATCGCGGTTATTTGGTTCCTTTCTGACCGTCTGATCCACCATAAACCGTCCAGATTAGATTGTCCAGGCAGTTACATTTGCTATTCGCATCCAGACCCCTGCAGTCCATTTATTCACTCATCTAGCCGCCAAGCTCCAACGTTACGTATTTGCCAAATCTCTACTACTTAAAAAGTCACAAAGAGGTCGTCAGCCGGATTTTCAGCTTCAAATTTCAGATTTCAGACCCACCCGAGTTCAAGTTGAATTCGGTTTGGCTTAAATTTTAATGTCTGACTTTTATTTGGTTTTGTCTTATAGAATAAGAAGCACCCATATTAAGAAAGCAAGGCGTGGTCTAGCGGTAGTGCTGTCTCTTTTCTCCTGGCCGACGCGGGTTCGAGTTGCAACGCCCTGCAGCTCTGCTCTTTCTTCCTTTTTTTATTTTCCTCTGTCGCCGTCTTCTTCTCTGCCTTTCTTTTTTCCCCTCTCTGCTGGATACAGCGCCGGGAGCTGCCAGATCGCCGTTTTCTTCAACTCGCGGCCCATCTACGCGAACCTTCAGTCCCCAATCGGCGACTGCAATGTCGGCCGCCGAAGCCAAAACCATCTTGGGCACTGGACGCGGACGAGCTCCTGGCCTTCGTCTCCGTGGTTCAGGACGCGCGCCTCCCCGACAAGATCGACCCCAGCACCGCCTTCTTTCTCATCCCGGTCCGTCTCGGATGCGGTCCCCGAACCAAGTTCACAAAGGAATTTGGAGGTAAGTATAGTAATTTGATACGTTGATAGGTACAGACTCAAAAGAATTAGACTCAAGGAGTTATTCTCCATCTTTTCCGTAATTTATTTGGGTATCTCATTGGTTATTTGTTCATTGCAAAAAGATTGGATCCATGGAAAAGGATATAGATAGCAAGAACATGAGGCGGGAGGTCCGAGATGGACATGGATGAACTGGCATCGACCTCCTCGACATCGCTGCTCTCAATGTCTGATACGGGATCCTTTCCACGCGCACGCATGCTGTTTGACAGAATGCCTAATAGGGTAATCTTCTTTATTTATTTTGGCAGGTGGCAGGTTTATCCTTGACAAACCCATGGCATGGATCACTACCTGTTGATGGAGCCGAGGAAAGGCAAGTGGAACCCCCATGCTGACGCCCCCTTCTCCCCGGCAAGTCACAAAGAGGTCGTCAGCCGGATTTTCAGCTTCAAATTTCAGATTTCAGACCCACCCGAGTTCAAGTTGAATTCGGTTTGGCTTAAATTTTAATGTCTGACTTTTATTCGGTTTTGTCTTATAGAATAAGAAGCACCCATATTAAGAAAGCAAGGCGTGGTCTAGCGGTAGTGCTGTCTCTTTTCTCCTGGCCGACGCGGGTTCGAGTTGCAGCGCCCTGCAGCTCTGCTCTTTCTTCCTTTTTTTATTTTCCTCTGTCGCCGTCTTCTTCTCTGCCTTTTTTTTTTCCCTCTCTGCTGGATACAGCGCCGGGAGCTGCCAGATCGCCGTTTTCTTCAACTCGCGGCCCATCTACGCGAACCTTCAGTCCCCAATCGGCGACTGCAATGTCGGCCGCCGAAGCCAAAACCATCTTGGGCACTGGACGCGGACGAGCTCCTGGCCTTCGTCTCCGTGGTTCAGGACGCGCGCCTCCCCGACAAGATCGACCCCAGCACCGCCTTCTTTCTCATCCCGGTCCGTCTCGGATGCGGTCCCCGAACCAAGTTCACAAAGGAATTTGGAGGTAAGTATAGTAATTTGATACGTTGATAGGTACAGACTCAAAAGAATTAGACTCAAGGAGTTATTCTCCATCTTTTCCGTAATTTATTTGGGTATCTCATTGGTTATTTGTTCATTGCAAAAAGATTGGATCCATGGAAAAGGATATAGATAGCAAGAACATGAGGCGGGAGGTCCGAGATGGACATGGATGAACTGGCATCGACCTCCTCGACATCGCTGCTCTCAATGTCTGATACGGGATCCTTTCCACGCGCACGCATGCTGTTTGACAGAATGCCTAATAGGGTAATCTTCTTTATTTATTTTGGCAGGTGGCAGGTTTATCCTTGACAAACCCATGGCATGGGTCACTACCTGTTGATGGAGCCGAGGAAAGGCAAGTGGAACCCCCATGCTGACGCCCCCTTCTCCCCGGCAAGTCACAAAGAGGTCGTCAGCCGGATTTTCAGCTTCAAATTTCAGATTTCAGACCCACCCGAGTTCAAGTTGAATTCGGTTTGGCTTAAATTTTAATGTCTGACTTTTATTCGGTTTTGTCTTATAGAATAAGAAGCACCCATATTAAGAAAGCAAGGCGTGGTCTAGCGGTAGTGCTGTCTCTTTTCTCCTGGCCGACGCGGGTTCGAGTTGCAGCGCCCTGCAGCTCTACTCTTTCTTCCTTTTTTTATTTTCCTCCGTCGCCGTCTTCTTCTCTGCCTTTTTTTTTTCCCTCTCTGCTGGATACAATGCCGGGAGCTGCCAGATCGCCGTTTTCTTCAACTCGCGGCCCATCTACGCGAACCTTCAGTCCCCAATCGGCGACTGCAATGTCGGCCGCCGAAGCCAAAACCATCTTGGGCACTGGACGCGGACGAGCTCCTGGCCTTCGTCTCCGTGGTTCAGGACGCGCGCCTCCCCGACAAGATCGACCCCAGCACCGCCTTCTTTCTCATCCCGGTCCGTCTCGGATGCGGTCCCCGAACCAAGTTCACAAAGGAATTTGGAGGTCAGTATAGTAATTTGATACGTTGATAGGTACAGACTCAAAAGAATTAGACTCCAGGAGTTATTCTCCATCTTTTCCGTAATTTATTTGGGTATCTCATTGGTTATTTGTTCATTGCAAAAAGATTGGATCCATGGAAAAGGATATAGATAGCAAGAACATGAGGCGGGAGGTCCGAGATGGACATGGATGAACTGGCATCGACCTCCTCGACATCGCTGCTCTCAATGTCTGATACGGGATCCTTTCCACGCGCACGCATGCTGTTTGACAGAATGCCTAATAGGGTAATCTTCTTTATTTATTTTGGCAGGTGGCAGGTTTATCCTTGACAAATCCATGGCATGGGTCACTACCTGTTGATGGAGCCGAGGAAAGGCAAGTGGAACCCCCATGCTGACGCCACCTTCTTCCCGGCAAGTCACAAAGAGGTCGTCAGCCGGATTTTCAGCTTCAAATTTCAGATTTCAGACCCACCCGAGTTCAAGTTGAATTCGGTTTGGCTTAAATTTTAATGTCTGACTTTTATTCGGTTTTGTCTTATAGAATAAGAAGCACCCATATTAGGAAGGCAAGGCGTGGTCTAGCGGTAGTGCTGTCTCTTTTCTCCTGGCCGACGCGGGTTCGAGTTGCAGCGCCCTGCAGCTCTGCTCTTTCTTCCTTTTTTTATTTTCCTCTGTCGCCGTCTTCTTCTCTGCCTTTTTTTTTCCCTCTCTGCTGGATACAGCGCCGGGAGCTGCCAGATCGCCGTTTTCTTCAACTCGCGGCCCATCTACGCGAACCTTCAGTCCCCAATCGGCGACTGCAATGTCGGCCGCCGAAGCCAAAACCATCTTGGGCACTGGACGCGGACGAGCTCCTGGCCTTCGTCTCCGTGGTTCAGGACGCGCGCCTCCCCGACAAGATCGACCCCAGCACCGCCTTCTTTCTCATCCCGGTCCGTCTCGGATGCGGTCCCCGAACCAAGTTCACAAAGGAATTTGGAGGTAAGTATAGTAATTTGATACGTTGATAGGTACAGACTCAAAAGAATTTGACTCAAGGAGTTATCCTCCATCTTTTCCGTAATTTATTTGGGTATCTCATTGGTTATTTGTTCATTGCAAAAAGATTGGATCCATGGAAAAGGATATAGATAGCAAGAACATGAGGCGGGAGGTCCGAGATGGACATGGATGAACTGGCATCGACCTCCTCGACATCGCTGCTCTCAATGTCTGATACGGGATCCTTTCCACGCGCACGCATGCTGTTTGACAGAATGCCTAATAGGGTAATCTTCTTTATTTATTTTGGCAGGTGGCAGGTTTATCCTTGACAAATCCATGGCATGGGTCACTACCTGTTGATGGAGCCGAGGAAAGGCAAGTGGAACCCCCATGCTGACGCCCCCTTCTTCCCGGCGAAGCGGGCAAAGCATGCGCCCCAAGCTCCCAGCTGCTACTCCGATCCTGTGTCCACGAGGGAGAAGTAGATAGCAAGAACATGAGGCGGGAGGTCCGAGATGGACATGGATGAACTGGCATCGACCTCCTCGGCATCGCTGCTCTCAATGTCTGATACGGGATCCTTTCCACGCGCACGCATGCTGTTTGACAGAATGCCTAATAGGGTAATCTTCTTTATTTATTTTGGCAGGTGGCAGGTTTATCCTTGACAAATCCATGGCATGGGTCACTACCTGTTGATGGAGCCGAGGAAAGGCAAGTGGAACCCCCATGCTGACGCCCCCTTCTTCCCGGCGAAGCGGGCAAAGCATGCGCCCCAAGCTCCCAGCTGCTACTCCGATCCTGTGTCCACGAGGGAGAAGATCGGGGCGCTGATGTGGACATGGAAGGGCGACTGATGGCTACTGCCAGGCTGCGGCTGCTCAAGATGACTGCTCTCCTGCAGGGACATGGTTCGGGCCTTTGGGTTCAGGAGTTCGAGGACACATGGGCCAAGGTGATCAGTGGTACTCCCATCCCATTGTCAGTTTTATCTGGGTGTTAGTGATTATAGTTTTACTCTTTGGTCAATGGCTGATTGGATTGTGGATGGCGGATTCGGTGTTTAACTGAAAAACAGAAACCTACATTGCATTGAATATTCTACTTGTTTTTTTATGCATGGGCATGTAGAGACTAGAGAGTGCCAATTGCTGCTGATTTTTTTTCATGTAGAAGAGCACGTATAAGACGGCGAAGTCATCTGCAGCGGGGTGCAGATCGTCGTAGCCGCACGTGGTAAGCGTGGAGACAGACCAGTACACCGCGCAAGAGTAGCCAGGCCAGACGCTGCGGGTCCTTGGATAGGACATGCCGTAGCGGGCCGCCATAGATAGCTGGACGCATGCTGCAGTATGCACCGCGAAGATCAAGCATCATGCTGACGAGCTTCACGAGCCGGATCCACAAGCCGCAGTTGACTCGGATGTCATTCTCCAGCCTCGCGAAGAGGTTGCTGATGCGCTGCAGCCACCAAAGGAGGCGGAGGAGGCTTAGGACCTGGCATGGCATCTTGAGAATGGAGCTGCATCAATATGCAATCTTAATTGAGTTACCAATTTTACGTGCCAGTACCACATTGTAAATGGTGTCCATCTCAGAGTGATTGACTACACTGAATTCATATAGAGTATTCTGCTGATTTATTCTAACTTCTAACATGTTAGTTCAAAATTTAGATGATGGATGAACGGACCATATAGATATTGTGTTGTTCAGAATTTAGGGTGACTGAATAAAGCCTTATCATCTTTCCAACTTCATGAACTTTTGATTGCCTGGTGTGCTCATGTTGATTTGTTGTTTATGGCACCTGTTTGCTTCTACAATTTTAGTATTCTAAAATAAATATGTATATGAATTAGTCCGGCAACTTTCAGGAATCAATGGTCTTATCTGAAGTGAAGGTGAAAAAAAATTGGGGCAGACGAAACATTATGGTTTGAACCTCATTTAATTATTTGACTTTGAAGATATGCTTTGCGATTTTGCTTTGCTGTCTGCTGAGAATAAGTTTTATTGATTTTAGATAAAAAATAGTTTTGTTGATGATATGACAGGAAGATAGGCTTTTGTGTGTGTGTGTGTGTGGAACGGAAGATAGTCTTCTTTTGAGGTTAGTCTTGCTTTGTAGCTTATAACAAAATGTTAAGCTCCCGTTGCAACGCACGGGCAAATTGCTAGTCAAAAAAAAAAAAGACCGTATTTGCTGCAAGGCCCTCGGACCACCTTGTCTTCCACTCCGCCGTACGGCGATGTCGGCGAACAGCGGCGGGATTCGTCAGGCACGTCGCACTCGCCGCATCTTACATTCGAACACAGCTGCTCGTTGCCGGATGCTTCCTGTAAGGTGATTCTCCGCCCGTCTCCTCCCTCTTCCCCATCTGTCCTCCAAGGCGAACACTCTCAAGCAAAATCTGTTCCTATATAGAACTAGGGGTAAAGTAATGTGGATGTACGGATCAGCATTGAAGTGAGATGAAGTTGCAAGTTTTTTGTCATAATTTTCAGATCTTTGCACTGATTATGTTGCTTGCTTTAGTAAATTTGATTTCAAGTAGCATAATATTTGTTTCCTTGTCTCCTCATGTTCTTGAAAAAAAAACAAATTGAAGGGAATGACAAGCTCTTCGCATGATGGAACTCTGTTCCACATACTGCATCTTGCGGTATTATTTATAACCAAATGTCCTAGTGCAGCTCTGAAAAATGAAACCTGTGTTAGTTGCTTCTTCATAGTCCATTTATCTGCATATTGTAAATCTAATAATCACAAAATCAGCTAGCATTTTCAGTGGAGGAGAGAGAGAGAGAGAGAGAGAGAGAGAGATGAAAGTGGGGCCAACTTATTTTCTGAACATTTTTTTTTTGCGACAAAGGATGAGATTCTATTTTTCTGAACATCTAGCTATAAATACACAACAAGGTGCAAGATGAATGCTGTAGAACAGAAATCCCTAACTAATTCAGACATTGTTCATCTCAACCATACTGCTGCTGTGCTGCATAGGCTTGGGAGACATTAGGGAATTCAGGGTTAACATTTGCGATCAAATGGTACCAAAATTACAGCGTTAATGCCATAGCAACCATTGCATAGTGCAGTTCATGATTCCAAACTTTTTAATATCGATTTATCATTTGCTTTGAAGATAACATTGGCAAGTAACAGATTCATTGTGCTCATACCTTATGTCATTCTTTCCAGATGCCACTTCTTCTTACTGCAGGAACCGCATACAGCTCTTCTTCAGTCAATTCAAAGATACAACAAAGGTTCTTCGGCACCTAGGATCACAGGGTATAACTTTGCAGATAAATTCCTCGCCGAAGAGAAGCCACTGCAACGCGTAGTTGTTGGAGATAGAGATCCAGAGTCCAGACTCTATGCATCTAAAACACAATTGAAACGGTGGCCGTGCATGCACTTTCTTGTTCAAATTTAGGACTTCATGAGTTTCAGACTCTTAAACTGAAGCCTCTGCTTGATTAAAAAAAGAACTCACATTTTGACAAGAATCACCAATACTGGCTGATTTACCAAAATAACTGCCAGCGAAAACAGTTTCCGAATGGTAGCAGAGCATTGGTTTCAAGGTTCAAACATTGATCTGATTCTTTTTTTTTCACTGTAATAATGATATGACGAGACCTTGCATCGTTAGCTCTACCTTTGCATTTTTTTCGAGCTATGAGGTTCTCGTGAAGAAAACTGCGAAAACCAGCATCTTACACCTCTTCCATGAGGTGGAAAAAAAGCAACCAACAAGGTAAAATGGAAGAGCTTCCTCGATACGAGTTGATGTGGCTTATAATGTTCTTGGATATGCATCATGATTGTGGTATTACAAAGTTGAATGTGACTCTTACCGATCAGAGTCTATTGTGCTCTACATTGTAGAAAGAGAAGTTTTACAAAGTTTTCTCTTGTTTACTTGATGCCTGTTTGTATACATTGAAAAGCATTCTTGTTACTTGTGATGGCAGGCTAGCTTGTTCCTTCCAGAAACAGAAAAAGTATTTGAGAACCTCAGATTCCGAGAAATTGGAGAATCTCAGCTTGTGCCTTCCAGAAAAGTATTCGACACATAACAATTAATGTTGCAAGCAAAGCTGTATATACAAACTGTTATTAGAGTTACGATATGCTCATAAATGGAGATGCAGGAAACAACTAATGTACAAAGTAGGTGAGGAAAGTGAAGAAAAGGGGAAAATAATAATTTTCCCATAAATAAAAATTTTATTATTTTTTCATAGCTGCACACATAACGATAGTTGGTTATAAATATACCAAGATGCATTCTGTGGAACCAATATTCCTCATCAGCCATTCTTCATCTCAACCTGTTACAAGTATAAGCCTGGGAGACATCAAGGAATTCATGACTAACATTTCTGATCATATGGTAAGAAACAAGATAGTTTGTGGTGCCATTGAATGATACCTTCATCGTTCGAAATTATTTCAAGCTACCTCCGGGAAAGCAATAGGATGCAATGATGCAAGTATGACATAGCAACACAAATCCAGTGCCTTCGTTCATACCTTCTGCATTGTTTTCAGGTGTTACAATCTCTGGATGTGGCAACACGCCTCCAGGGATCGGCAGCTAATTCAGTGGTGCAGTTATGGTTATTCGACCCCAACATTTGGAACACTCAGGCCTTTTTTTTTTTCGAGCAAAACGGGGGGGGAGAGATTCCCCACCTTAATTTAATCGAAAGAGGCGTACAAGACGCTCAGTACAGATACGGGAGCCTAGCCCGTTACAAGCCGTTGAGGCAGAATGTAAGAAGTATCATATCTGAATACATGAGGAGAAGTGTGTGCGCCAGGCCATAAGGCTGGCGATCTTTGCTTGGCGCTTGTACCTGTAGCCCCAAACATCCAGGTCTTGAAGTAGAATACGTAAGCTTGTGTTTGTGTCTTGGGTCTCATGGTTGAAAACGAGAGCATTACGGCAGTTCCACACGCGCCACAAAATCATGAGCACGATGTCAGGCCAGACGTCGTTGAGCAGTCTGGGCGGTGGCCTGAGACGCCATGGATCGTCCATGGTGGCATTGTTGCGCTCCACGCCGATACATCTGTAAAGGTCGAGCGCCGCAGTACAGCAGAAGAACAGATGCTCGCCATCCTCGTTCGCCGCCGCGCATCTGGGGCAGTTTGCTTCAGAAGGCTGCAGAATATGTTTGTGCAGGAGGTTCGAACGAGTCGGCAGCCGGTCACTAGTGAGCAGCCAACCGAAGAACTTCAGTTTGGTGGGCACCGTGGTACTCCAAATTAGCTCGCCATTGGAGTTGACGTGCCCTGTAGACATGAGTGCCCTGTATGCTGCAGAAGAAGAGTAGTGAGAGCGCCCATTCCAGGTGTACAACCGTTCGTCCGTTTCATGGTCAAGTTCATAGCCCGAGACTAAGCTGCGTAGACGCGTCAGATCGTCCATTGCTTCATTGGTGAGCCGGGGGCGAAGAGGCAAGATCAGATTGCCCTGTAGGCTTTCGGCGACAGAGGCGTTGGGTTTAGTACAGTGGGAAAACAAAGCCGGCAGGTGCAGGCACAGAGGGCCGACCTCAAGCCATTCGTCAAACCAGAAAGAGGTGGATTTACCGTCATGGACCCTAACCGTAGTGATGGAACGGTAGCGCTGGAGCTGCTCGCAAAGGATGTGGCATATGTAGGAGGAGTCAGGAATGGCGCAGCCGAGATCCTGAGTAAGATCGTTCAGTAGCCAGTCCACCCAAGGAGCCGGGTCGCGGCAGAAAAGTTTGTGGAGGAATTTCATCAGGAGACAATGGTTTTGGGTGGCGAGGTCTTTGATTCCAAGCCCCCCTTCTTCCTTGGGGAGGCAAGCACGGTCCCAGGCAATCAGACACCTCGCGCCAAAGCATGTTTCCTCTCCAGTCCAAAGGAACGCTCGTCGTCGACGGTTAATTGCTTCCATGGCCCCTTTGGGAAGAAGGGTGCAGCACATATGGTAGATGGGGACACTAGAGAGCACAGTGTTTGTGAGAACGAGCCGCCCACCTGTGGAGAGAAGACGCCCTTTCCAACCAGCAAGATATTTGTCACATTTTGCAATGAGAGGGAGAAAATCAACATTGCGCAATTTAGTGGAGGAGAGCGGGAGGCCTAGATATGGCTGAGGGAAGGAGGAAATCTCACAGCCCAAGGAGCTGGCCATGTCAGCCGCGACGTCGGGTTCGATGTTCATGGGGATGAAGGTGGTCTTGTGGAAGTTGATGGCAAGCCCCGTTGCTGCAGCAAATTGGTCGAGGATATGTTTGACATGGTGAATGGCATCATGGTCGCCACGCACAAGGATTAGAGTGTCATCCGCGTATTGCAGGACGGCAGGGGGCCTATCGTCCACGAGAGGGTGGTGGAGGAGTCCCGTCTGATGAGCTTGATCAAACATACGGCGTAGGAGGTCGGCGACAATTATAAAAAGATATGGGGACATGGGGTCGCCCTGACGTAGTCCTTGCCGGCAATCGATCCAACGTCCCGGCACGCCATTCAGCAGGACGGCAGTTTTGCCCGTGCGCAGCATCAAGTCCACCCAGCCACACCACCGTGCATTGAACCCACGAGCATATAGAATGGTGAGTAAGCTCTGCCAATTGATGGAGTCAAATGCCTTTCGGAAATCAAGTTTGAGGACGATGCAGCTGGCTTTGCGTTTGTGGCAACAACTGAGGAGTTCCGCTGCATAAACGAAGTAATCAGAAATGCATCGCCCCTTGATGAACCCTGTCTGATCCGTGCTCACCAAGCGGCAGATGAGGGTTTGGAGACGATTTGTGAGGACCTTTGCTATGGCTTTGATGAGACAGCCTTGCAAGGAGATGGGGCGGAAAGCATCCGCGGTGCGGGCGCCATCCTTTTTAGGCAGCAGAACAAGGTGGGCCCTGTTGAGACCACTGAGGTCGATCGTGCCTGCATAGAAGGAGGCAAAAAGAGCTAGGATGTCCGGTTCAACAAGCGGCCAAAAATCTTGGTAGAAGGCCGGGCCAAATCCGTCTGGCCCAGGACTTGAATTGGTGTTCATACCGCGGAAGGCTGAGCGAATCTCACCGGTGGTGAAGGGGGTGGTGAGAGTGTCACTGTCGATTGCATGGAAGGGATAAAGGTTTCGGATGTCGAAGGACCAAGAAGGGGTGGTTGACTGACCAAGGAGGCCGTAGTAGAAAGCGTATAAGATTTCCGCTTTCTGATCGTGGGAGACAAACTCAACTCCGTCATGTTCAAGGGTCTGAATCCGATTTTTCCGGAGACGGTGCGAGGCATGGGAGTGGAAAAATTGAGTGTTCTCGTCCCCCTCAATGGCAATACGGATCTTGGATCGTTGTTTCCAATACCTCAACTTTTCTTGCATGGTAGTGCGTAGGGCCTCAATGGCTAAGGCGCGAAGCAAGTTTTCTGGGGCAGTGAGGTTCCTTTCTTCCTCAAGAAGATCAAAGGCAGCGATGATAGCCTTGGAGTCTAGTTCCCGCTGAACTATTGGACGCACCATGCGTTTCCATCACTTGCAGACCCGACGGCAAACTTTCAGGTTGAAAACTAGGCGTTTTTCAGGAGTGGCATGAGTCGAGGAGTCCCACGCTTCGAGAACGCGCTCTTTGAAGGTGGGGTGAAGAGCCCAGCCGTGATCATATCGGAAGTAGGCCGACTTAGGAATGGAGGTGGAGATCTTGAGCAGCAGAGGGGCATGGTCCGAAGTGAACCGAGTGAGGGAGGAAAGGGTAGTGTTCGGGTACAGAGCGTTCCAGTGGGTGTTGATAAACACCCGATCGAGGTGCACTAGAGTAGGGTTGTCACGACGATTTGACCAAGTGAAAGCACGATCACGGAGGGGGATCTCCATGAGACACAGGTCGTGCAAGACATCATTAAACATGGTGGCTTCGGAGAAGTTGAAGTTGTCGTTGTTTTTGTCGGCAGGGGAACGGGTGAGATTAAAATCGCCGAGAATGAGCCACGGCGTCTCGGCGCTGGGGGGGTGTGCCATGAGTTCAGCCATGAATGCGGGCTTGTCGGAGTGCAGGGTGGGGGCGTAGACGTTTGTGACCCGAAGCCGAGCGCCATCCGCAGCAGCGAGGAGGTCCACGGAAAGAGAGTACCGGCCTTTGTACTCCGTCACAAGGGAGTACGTGGAGGAGTCCCATGCAGTGATTACGCCACCCGAGGCCCCAGTTGCAGCCAGATGAGAAGATGCGCTAAGATGCCGAGGAAGGAAGGAATGCAGGTTGAAGGAGTCGGGGTCAGAGAGCTTAGTTTCTTGGAGCGCAACGAGTTGCAGTCGTAGGGACAGGAGCTCGGAAAGCACGTCTCCGCATTTGTGGTGATCATTGAGCCCGCGTACGTTCCAACAGCAATACTGGACGATGCGGCCGTTATCCATGGAAAATTAAGGAGGCACCGTGAGAGTCAACGATGTATAAAAAGACAAAAGGCCGTTCAAGTTCATGAGTTACAACTAAGCGGGGATCCTGTCCCGGCAGCATAGTGAGGAACACTCGGCCTTTCTGCAGATACATTGCACTTCGCAGAGATGCCACCGCTAAAGCTTGTTGATTGTACCAAGGAGTCAGTAGTGGTTCAGAGATCTATCAAAGTAAGTTGAATCAGTGCTTGTCTGGACTGTCTTCTGCAGCATCATAATAGATTCTTAGGGGCTGATTGGTTTGCTGCATCTGGGAGATCCAGGCCCGCCAGATGCAACTTGGTCATGTTTGGATGCCTGGAGGGTCCATTGGGCCAAGCCCGGCGGATGCAAGAGGTGCCCCTGAGCCAGGCTCCCGTGATGCGGACAAATCGGTCGCATCTCCGGAGCCTGTCTCTCACGGTGCGAGCGCGAGCGCCGCCGCGTGCAGGCGGGATGCAAGGCGCGTGCAGGCGGGAAGAGTTGGGGTCACCGCCCCCGTTTCACGCCATGACCCGGAAATCTTCACCACCGCGCGCGGGACGACGAGGCGGGAAGAGGCGCGCGCGCGCGGGTCGACGAGGCGGGAAGAGCTAGGGTTTGCCGCCCCCTTTCGCCGCCTATAAATCCTCACCGCCGCTCCCCGTCCCCCCTCACTCGCCATTCCTCTCCCTTAGCCACAGGTGAGCTCGAGCTCCTCTCCTCTCCCTCACTGCTCTCCTCTCTTCATGGGATTCGATCCGTAGCCCTGACCTTCGATCTATTGTTCTTTGTTTTGCAGGAGCACGAGACCTTGGCGAATTTCTGTGTTTCCAGGTAAGTGATGCCCCTTTCCCCTTTCGATTTGGTTTGATTTCGTTAATCCCATGGCCTCATATGGCTTGATGTGTGGTCGTTTGTTGTGTGCAGGCCCTGACTGGATTTTTGTTGGTTTGCTTGGGTGAAGGTAACACCGAATCTGCCTGTCCTCCCTATTTTTCCCTCTTCCTGTTCCCTAGTTGTTCACTAGATATGAGTCTTGATGATGAAATCTGAGCATATTTGCCCATGCCTGTGATAGATTGATGCTTGTTGTTGATTTTATCTGAGCATGTGTGCCGATGCCTGTGATAGATTTACTTGCTGTTGATTTTATCTGAGCATGTGTGTCCATGCCTGTGAGATATTTACTTCATGATGATTAATCTGAGCATACATGCCCATGCCTGTGTTATATTTACTTGATTATGATTAAATCTGAGCATATTATCCCATGCCAATGATAGCTTTACGTGATGTTGATTTAATCTGAGCATATGTGCCGATCACTGTGATACATTTTGTAGCTATTGATTGAACCTGAACATTCACCTAAGGCTCTGTTATTTGTTGTTTTCATTTGGTATCCCTATTTTAAGGTAACTAATAAGTCATAATCTGTAGAATAAATCTGGCATGCATGATTGATTTGAAATGTGACATATGATCCCATCATGTAGGATTGTGTGGGTGCAATAGATGGAACACATATACAGGCTAGAGTACCAGCAAAGATGCAAGCTGCATTTAGGGGGAGGAAGCATTATCCAACTCAAAATGTGCTAGCTGCTGTGGACTTTGATTTGCATTTTACATATGTGCTTGCTGGTTGGGAGGGATCAGCCCATGATGCAACTATTCTTGCTGATGCACTAGAGAGGCATGATGGTTTAGTTGTGCCAGCAAGTAATCACATTAATTGATAACCTACCTTAATTATGCAACAAACCCATAGTCTAATGCACATGTGTACTTGTTTTAGGAACATTCTATCTAGTAGATGCTGGATATGCTTGTCGACCAGGATTTCTTCCTCCATACAGGGGCACTAGATATCATCTCAATGAATTTGGTGGTAGAAACCATCCAACCAACCCAAGAGAGTTGTTCAACTTGAGACATTCAAGTCTGAGAGTGACTGTTGAGAGGGCATTTGCAGCTTTAAAAAATAGATTTCGCATTCTTGACAACAAACCTTTTCATCCATACAAGACACAAGTGAAACTGGTGCTTGCATGTTGCATTTTGCATAATTGGATCCTTGGGTATGGTGTTGATGAGGTTATTCCACTAGAGTCTACTTGGGAACCAAACAACAATGCACCTCTTGGACATGGGATTCACATGGCTGACTGGTTGGGCTACAATTAGGGATGAATGGGCTAGTCAGATGTGGGCAAATAGGGGCAACTCTCACACCTAGAGGCTTGCATTATGTAACAGTGTACCCTTGCTTGCATGTTATGTCTGTTGTCTGTCTCTATTTCTGTTTGTATGAGAACTCACTTGTTGGACATGTTGCTGTAAAATCTAATGCTATGATGATCTAGTTTCTATTAATTGAGGCATTGGGAAATATGCTGTGATGATATTTAATCATTTTACCTTTTGAAATTTGAGGCATTTGGGCATTATGCTGTGATGATATTGAATCATATGACCATCTCTGAAATTTGAGGCATTTGGGCATAATGGTGTGATGATATTGAATCATTTTACCTTTTGAAATTTGAGGCATTTGGGCAATATGCTGTGATGATTCTGTTATGTTTATCTTATTTGAGGCTATGGACATTTTGCAATGATGAATTTATTTCAATTATCTACTGATGCCATGGACATTTTGCAATGATGAATTTATTTTAATTATGTACTAACTGAGGCCATGGACATTCTGCAATGATGAGTTTATTTCAATTATCTACTAACTGAGGCCATGGACATTTCGCAATGATGATTTCATTTTTTTGAACCTGCTGTTACCTTCTAAGTGGGTGATGATATTGGCATTAGGACATGGCTGGTGAGCATGATGTGTTGGAGTTTGTTGGTCAGGTTGAGGCTGCTGTCCCAGCTGGTGCACAGCCTGTTGCAGTGCCTGATGGTGCTCCAGCTGCAGCTGCCGCTGGGCAGCAAGCTAGGCAGTCCATGAGGTGGACTAATGTGATGTCAGGTTTTGTGCTTCACCGCTTCTGCCAGTTGATCTCTACTGGGGTTAGAACTGACAAAGGGTTCAAGGAAGTGCACCTGAACCAAGTTGCAAGGGACCTTCATGAGTTCACTGGGAATGAAGTCACTGGCACACAAGTGTACAATCATCTCCGCAAGTGGAGGCAGAGGTGGATTAGGGTGACCAAGCTGAGGGAACTTAGTGGTGCTTTGTGGGATGAGGACAACATGATGATCACCTTAGAGGAGGAGCACTACAAGGGCCATGGCAAGGTACATTTCTTTGCTGGTGCATTTTGTTCATTTTGTCAAGGTGCATTTCTTTTCAGGCTCACCTTAATAACCAATCATTGACCCATTTTGTTCATTTCTTTTCAGGCTCACCTTAAAGATGCTGAGTTGCTTAACAAGCCTATTGAGAACTACCAGCAGATGCAGATGATATTTGGCAATGGACATGCCACAGGCAAGTTTGCCATGGGGTCCAGTGAGCCTTTGGGATCCCCATCTGACTTTGCTGAGAGCACTCTTAAGATGGAAGATAGCAAGGTGTTTGGGGAGGCATCTACTAAGGGACAGGAAGCTGCTGGTGGTGGTGGATCTGGGTCTGGTAACAACAAGAGGAAGAGGTGCATGGTGTCTGAGGAAGATATCAATGTCATGAGTGGCATGACTGCTGCAGTTAACAATGTGGCCGATGCTATCCGTTCCACCAGAGTTGAGGACTCCCATCCTGGCCTGTATGATGCAGTGATGTTCATGCCTGGCTTCACTGAGGAAGCCTTGATTGTTGCCTACTCTCACCTGCTTGACAATAGAGCTCATGGCAATGCTTTTGTGGGGATGACTGATGCTCATCGTGTGCTGTGGCTGAGGACCTTCTTGGCCAAGCACTACTACTCCTGAGCATTTTGATGCTTGCTGGTTGATCCACCTTTTGTGCAGTCAGCCGACTGTTAGCTGCTTTGCTGGTTAGAGGGTACCTCTTTTGCTGGCTCCTTTTGTGGATTGAGGCTGATCCTTTCCTGTTGGATTGTGATTGCTCCTCTCCTGGTGGCTTGGACTAGGCAGTGAGGGTGATGGTCATTCTGGTGGTTCCTTGTGCATATCATCACCTCCTGACTTTACTTGTGCAGTTGATATGATCCTGCATTCTTTTGTGCAGCTAACTCACTTACTATGGCTGACCTTAGCTTTTAGTTGCTACTATGCTAGAATCTAGAACTCATATTCTATCTACATATGTAACTCCACTGTGAGTTATTGTCTGTGCATGAGACACTTGGATCAACCATGATGATGGTTCAGTTATATTAATGAACTTATTTGCTATTTCTGCATGCTGAGCTAATGTCCATGGCCAATGATGTTTTCCTTTATCTGTTACTTATTTCTGAGCATATGTCCATGGCCAATGATGTTTTTTCTGGTCTGTATCTGAGCATATGTCCATGGCCAATGATGTTTCTTTGTTGTTGTTACATGTATCTGAGCATATGTTCATAGCCATTGATCTTGTTTGTCATATCTTACTTGCATCTGATCATTTGTCCATGGCCAAATGTGCTGTCTTTTAATAATATCATTTTTGTGTTACTGATCCTCTCACAGTTTGCTACTCTTTTCACTATTAGCTATGACTTGGTACGTAGTTCATCGAGGACGCCAAACTGGGGTGTTCTCCAATTGGAAGGAATGCCAGGCTCAAGTTAATGGGTACGCAGGTGCGTGCTTTGAAAAGTTCAAGCTACAAGAGGAGGCTGTGGCTGCATTTTATGGTCAAGAAAAGAAGAAAAAAACTCATATTTCCAACTCTACTTCATGGAAAGATGTAGTTATTTGTGCTCAGGCTCTAGTCATTGCTGTGTTAGTTTGGTTTATTTCTTATTATGTTTGATCAGTCATATGTAACTATGAACAACCTGGGTGGTAACCTCACCATTGCATGCATGAGGTGACTCCACCAGACTTTGTCCAAGCAACCAATCACAAGAACTTGCATCTGGTTTTTGAATGTTTGCATGCAACTTGGAAACCAATCACCATCTCTAGCTGGCCTGGATGGCTGGATACGTGAACCAATCATGAGGGTGTTGCATCTCTTCAGCCTGGCTGGTGGGAGCCTGGCTCCCTAATGCGAGCCAGGATCGGCTGGTACGAGAACCAATCACGCCCTTAGTTTCTCCCGGCGGGCCCCGCAGCTTTACAGTTCCAAAAGTTTACTGTTACCCTGTAGCAAGTGAGATGAGCCGTTGGATCCAAATCGAACGATTCAATCGCGGGTCTTCTGGAAACGCCCAGCAGCCTCCGCCTCCCATCTTTCCGTCCGGCCCGTCCCTGATCCCCGAGCGATGGCTTCCAGCTCGCTCCCATCTTCACGTTCGGTCGTCCCCCATCCCCTCGCATCGCGCGTCGCCTTGCTCAACCTCCACAATCGAAAAGGCCATGGCGGCAAGACAGCGTTTCGAGCTCTATCCCCTGTCACATGGCAGCAATGGTCACCCTTGGTCCCGACTGATACGGTCCGTACTTTATCGCGCCGCTCCTCCTTGGTCACCCTCCTCCGTCGTGCTTGATGCAGGGTTGACCAGGCTGCGGCAAGGGCTGCCAGATGGCTCGCTTGCTTGCGAGGTGAGTCCAGCCCAAGCATTGCTCCTTCCGCTCCTCAGCAGTGCTCGATTCAGTAGTGAAGTAGCCATGCCAGGTGATTCTACTACACTCTTGATAGTTGATTCCACGTGATACCAATCTCCCTTAATCTACCTATTATTTCTTTTCTTTTTTTTGCAGTAATGAATCTCATCTGCTGATTTGTATGTGTTGCTCAGTGGTCACGGTTGGAGGCACCTCCTTGCTGCTGGGATTTGCTATCTTATCACTACGACCTGTAAATCTACTCACCACGGCCTGGAATATTGATTTCAAAAATTCGAAATGAAGAAGTAAAATAAACAGATGAGTCGCATTTTACTCAACTTGGAAGAAGCTATAACTCCATAACTAGATATTCTGGTTATTTGCAGCAACATTCGCCTTAGACTTGCTTAAACATGTCAGTTATTCTGAATTGTAACATTCTTTGTCATCTCTGAATGTAGAGGAAATATCATGCCTGCATCCGAAGCAGCCTTTTATTTACATCATATCCTAAGCCATAACGTGTCTCTTTGTTGTATAATAAAGTTTCACAGAAATACCTTCTAATCACAAGCACACCCAGGTATCGTACCTTTTTGCTTTTGCATCAATATAGGCATCATGTGCTCTCGGCCAATCTGGTGTATGTAATAGAATGGGAGTGGATCATGAATTGAGATTTAGGCTCCACGGTCAGATCTCCCACTGTTCTCATAACGAATCGCCAGTATAATCTTTATCATAGAATAGGAATCGGTCATTAAGCTGACAATTTGGATTTTTTTTTCCATTCATCCATACACTGTGGCATCACTCGAATTATTAATTTATTACGTTAGAATAGTTTCATAGAATATTTTTTTAGGGTCATAGACTGATAGCAAGCTGCATGCATTGTCTTACCCAAAATACAATCTCTATTTTTCTATATCAGTGAATTGTGTTTCTTTGTTTTTTTATTGATTCAGTAAACTGAAATGTTCCGTTTTAAGTAACCAATTTTGTATTGCTCTTCCGTTCAGCTGAAACCCAACAACGAGTAGCAGAACAAGCTAGCTAAGGGTAGAGATAAATGGTCACAAATTTGGAATTTCTATGAATGCAAGCATAGCTTCCTTCTTTTCAAGGTATTGCCCAGTCATTTTTTAGTATTTCTTTGATAAGATGGGTTTCAGACATGTCTAATAGTGGTGCTGCTTTTTATCCTACACAATTCAACACAGTGCGTCAGATTTAACAAACCAACTATACTTGATCCTTTTCTTGAGATGTTGTGTATAATTTTTTTTTTTTACTCCTCTTCCATTCGTCCTTCGTAGATTATTTTGTTAGTTTGATTATGAACATGTTTTGAAGCTGTATATTAATGGAAAATTTTACTCTTTGGAAACAAACAGATGTAAGAAATGGCATAATTTGAGACTGGACGGTTCTTGCTTCTCGACTGTCATGAGGTACAGATATAAGTTTTTCATATATAAATATTTATATAAATGAAAAAGAATTATAAATAGCCTGTTTTTTATCGTCACAATAAGATGTCACTACAATATATGGTCAGTTTAAGTACATGTGCTCTTAGCTTTTAGATTCAGTGACAATTGCTTACGCCTCATTTATTTGCATGTCCTCAACCCTTCTTTCTGATTTCTGCAATGATAAGTTGACATGAATACATCTCAAAAAAAAAAGTTGACATGAATATAGCACCATATGCAGAACCATTCTTCCTAAGTTGATGACATACTCTTGAAATTTAGAGCACGTAATGGAACATGCACTACCAGGATCCCCACTTTTCCCGAGTGCCTGGGACACTCGGGAAAAGCCAAAAAACACTCGGGAAAGCCCACTCGGCGTTTCTCTACTCGGGAAAGCCCACATTTCCCGAGTGTCTTTTATCGGGTACTTGGGAAAGGATTTCCCGAGTGTAAAGCCGACACTCGGAAATCAAAAGAGGTGACGGACGGCGGACTGACGGCGATCTCTCTTTCCCGAGTGTAATTCAAATTACACTCGGGAAAAGTCCCCAGCTTTCCCGAGTGTAATTTGGATTACACTCGGGAAAAGTCCCCAGCTTTTCCCGAGTGTCTGTGCACAGGCACTCGGGGAAGCCCCCCACCATTCCCGAGTGTTTGTGCCTTTACACTCGGGAAAAGTAGTTTTCAGAACCATTTTTATTTGGTTTTTCGACCAATCCAATTCACAAACACGCAGGCATTATATATATATGACAATATGCATCCATTTCACAACCACAACCACATCCAAATCCTCAAATAGTCCACAATTCAACAACTAATGCACACATAGTCCAATATAGTCCATAAATCTCTAAATTTAGTAAACGGTTCGTGAAATTTATAAAACTTCAACATGAAATATATTGAAGTTGACAAGTAACAGGAAAAAAGTTTGGTAGCCAAAATGTGAAAAAAAAAAAAATAGTTTTCCCGAGTGTATAAAATTACACTCGGGAAAAGAGCCAGTTTTCCCGAGTATCTGAGCGAAGACACTCGGGAAAGCCTCCTGCAGCCGTCAATTCTAACGACCGCTAGTTGCCGTGGGGCCCGCTTGTTGGGGTCCTAGCAACAAGTACACGGCAAGGGAGATAGCGAAGGCCAAGCCATACTCACATAAGGCAACCTAAAATCCATGTTAAAGCAGCCAAAGGCATACTTGTAAATATCATCATCTCACCCCTTATAAATATGGGGGGAGATGATCATGTAACGACATCTGTTTTTCGGGCCACGAGCCAAAGGAAGAATCATTCGCACCGCGTTCTGAACTCTATAATCACTTGACCCCTTCGCCCGGCATCGCGGGAGAAGGAGGGCTTCGCGCAACTGAACTGCAGGGAACCTGAACGAGAACCTCTTCGTCCGGCATCGCGGACCAAGAAAGAGGGCTTCGCTCCAACTAGAAGACAACGACGACAAGCGAAGAGGGCTTCGCGAGGTGATTCGAAGGCATCGACAACCTTCGAGGGCTTCGCCAGAATCAAAACACTTCTATCAACCGTTGGAGGGCTTCGATTTGTCTCATCAAGACCTTCGATCCCCCAACATTTGGCGCCGTCCGTGGGCCAAACCCACGATGAAAAGAAAACAAGACTACCATCAGGCAAAAGCTGCGAAGGTAAAAACAGAACAGGAGGGATGGAAGCATTCAACCATCCGTTTCACAACGGACGACAGCAGAGTCTCCGATTATCCACATACAGACGTTTTCGTGATCAAAGCCGACATCGAAGGCTATATGGTTCACAGAATCATGATTGACAATGGAAGCCCAGAAAATATCATTTTCAAAGATACTTTGATTCGCATGCAAATCAACGGCCATGAGAATGCCAGCAAAACAACGCTGAAGGATTTCGGCGGAGAAGAAGCATCTTCGATCGGCAAAGTAATGTTGAAAGTAACCTTCGAAGATGAAGATAGATCGATAACTCAGGAGACAGAGTTCATAGTCATAGACTCACCCAGCGAATACAACGCAATCTTCGGAAGACAAATCATAGTAGCTTTTGGAGCTGCAATCCATCACAATTACCTGATGATGAAGATACCTTCGGAACAAGGCACCATCAGCATATGCTGTAACCCCTTCAGACCAAGAAGTAGCAAAGAAGACAACTCAAAAGGGAACGAACACGAAGGCCAACAAGCGAAGGCAGAACAAGCAAAGCTCGAGCCTTCAAGCGAAGTTGAAGAAGTAATCTTATGGCCAAAGAAACCAGAAAGAACGGTCAAGATAGGAAAGGGTCTGTCTCAAAACGAAAGAGAACAAATTATCAGATTCTTGAAACAAAACTCTGACATCTTCGCATGGTCACCACAAGACATCACTGGAGTCAAAAGAGAGACAATCCAGCACGAATTAAAAGTCAATCCAAAAATAAGACCCTTCACAGACAAGATCAGAAAGGCGTCTGAAGAGAAGAAGATAGCCGCAACAAATGAGGTCAACAAGTTGCTAAAAGCCGGTGTCATAAGACCAACAATATTCTCGAGCTGGTTATCCAATGTCGTTCTCGTCAAAAAGAAGACAGGAGAATGGAGAATGTGCATTGACTTCACAAGGCTAAACAAAGCATGCCCTAAAGACAACTTCCCACTGGACCGAATCGATACAATAACTGATTCGGTAGCCGGTTGTCAATTGCTAAGTTTCCTAGATGCGTATTCAGGTTATCACCAGATTCATATGGCGAAGGAAGACGAAGAAAAGACAGCCTTCATCACCTATGATGGAACCTTTTGCTTCGTAAGAATGCCTTTTGGCCTTCGGAACGCAGGAGCAACATTCGCCAGACTTGTGAAGATGATCTTCGAAAACCAACTGGGAAGAAATGTAGAAGCCTATGTAGACGACATAGTTGTAAAGACAATAGAAAGGGCTGACCATTTGGAAGACCTAGATGAGACCTTCGAGAATCTGAGAAAGCACAATGTAAAGCTGAACCCAGCAAAGTGCGTCTTCGGAATTGAATCAGGCAAACTACTGGGATTCATGGTCTCCCAACGAGGGATCGAAGCTAACAATAAGAAGATCGAAGCTATACAAGAACTCGCCCCACCAAAATGTCTAAAAGATGTGCAGAGACTAGCTGGAAGGCTTAATTCTCTAAGCAGATTCATTCCGAAGCTGGCGGAACGAAGTAATCCCATTTTCAAAGCACTCCGAGCGAAGAAAAAATTTCAATGGGGATCTGAACAACAAGAAGCCTTCGAAGGCATAAAAAGAGCCCTTACAGAATTAACTGCTCTAGCCAGCCCAAAACCAAGGGAAGACCTGCTCTTATACATTGCAGCTTCGGTATCAGCCGTAAGTGCAGTACTTGTTCAAGAGCACAGCGAAGACAAGGTTCAAAAACCTGTGTACTTCGTCTCCGAAGCCCTGTCGAGAGCGAAGCTGTTCTACTCAGAAATAGAAAAGATGGCCTACGCAGTAATCATGGCCTCAAGGAAATTGAAACATTATTTCAGTGACAGGAAAATAATAATTCCAACCTCTTTCCCCCTTTGGGACACACTGCGAAGCAGGGAGGCGATTGGACGAATAGGAAAATGGTCAACAGAATTGGCGCCCTTCGACATCGAGTTCAAAGCAAGAACAGCTATTAAGGCAGCAACTCTTGCAGACTTCATAGCAGAATGGACCCCTCCTACTTCCGAAGCCTCTATCCAAACCGAAGAATCTTGCTGGACAATATTCACTGACGGTGCATGGGGAGCAACAGGAGCCGGAGCCGCGGCAGTAATAACATCACCTTCGGGAATCAAATTAAGATATGCTGTCAAGTTAGATTTTCAGTCAACCAACAATATTGCAGAATATGAAGGAGTATTGTTGGGGCTTCGCAAAGCAAAGGCATTGGGTGCAAGAAGAGTACTCATTAGCACAGATTCCGAAGTAGTAGCGAATCAAGTCGAAAACAATTACAAGACGAAGGACCAAGAGCTGATCAAGTATCATAAAGCGGTCATGAAAATGCAAAAATATTTCAAGGGTTTCATTGTGCAAAGCCTAAAGAGAAATCTGAATCAAGAAGCAGATGCTATAGCGAAGGCCGCCGCTAAAGGCGAAGGTCTCCCTCCAGACGTTTTCTTCGAAATTCTAAACATATCAACCGCCGAAGAATCAGCAAAAAGAGTTCACCACCTCTTTCAGAAATGGGAAGATTGGAGGGCTCCGATAATAACCCACCTTAATAATCAGTATGAACCTCAAGACGAAGCCGAAGAAAAGAGAATAGCGCAAAAGGCAAGAAATTACAAATTAATCGAAGGTCAACTATACAAAGGAGGAGTCTGTCAGGCCTGGTTGCGATGCATTCTACCAGAAGACGGAAAACAACTCCTTCATGAAATACATTCTGGCATGTGTGGATCTCACATCGCATCAAGGCCTCTTGTCGCGAAGGTGCACAGAATGGGTTTCTACTGGCCAACGGCCACCAAAGACGCAGAAGAAATAGTCAAGAAATGTACTGAATGCCAATTCTTCGCAAGACATCAGCGAAGCCTGGCAGCAGAAGTACAGTTAATGCAACCCATTTGGCCGTTCTACCAATGGGGCATCGATATAGTTAGAAAACTACCGGCAGGTCCAGGAAATCTCCAGTATACCTTCGTCGCAATGGATTACTTCTCAAAGTGGATCGAGTTCAGAGCAGTAGCTTCGATCACTTCAGAAAACATGAAAAAATTTGTCTGGCAAGCGATAATCTGCAGATTCGGAGTACCTAAAAAGATGGTAGTGGACAACGGGAAACAGTTTGACAGTCATCTGTTCACAGAATTCTGCGAGTCATTGGGAATAAACTTACGCTTCGCATCATTATATCACCCCTAATCAAATGGAGCTGTCGAAAGTGCAAATAAAAGAATATTCGAAGCAGTACAAAAGAGGCTGTTAAACATCAAAAAAGAAAAATGGCCAGAGGAACTTCATTCAGTACTCTGGTCGTTAAGAACAACTCCATCCAGGTCAACTGGTTTCAGTCCTTTCAAGTTACTCTTCGGAGAAGAAGCAATGACACCAGAAGAAATTCAAAACAAGTCACTTCGAAGCCTAGCAGGAAACTCTGATGAGTCAACTATAACTTCGAAGGAAAGCTTGGAAGAAGTTCGCAACGATGCTGTCCTCAACCTTCAGAAATATGAAGAGGAAACCCTAAAGTGGAAAAACAAAAACATCAGACCGAAGGGAATAAGAGATGGGGATCTGGTACTTCGGCGAAAGCCAAACGAGAAGACTGTGGGAAAGCTGCAGAGCAAATGGGAAGGGCCATTCATAGCGAAGGCAACTGTAAACGAAAGAGCCTTCAGACTGCTAAGCTCCGAAGGAGAGGAAGTTAGCCATACATAGAATGTAGAAAAGCTGAAAAAATACCATATATAAAAGAAAAACCGGCCTGTACTCTTTTCCTTGCAAAAGGGGATCCCTTCGAAGGGAGCAAGGTTTTTAACGAGGCAGGACCGAGGAATAAAATTTTTTCCCCTCCAACAAGACACTCTTCGCGTTCACTGTCCCAAAAGACAAAATTGAACAGACGACATCCTCTAAAAAAGGGAAGAAAAAGACATCAAGAGCTAAAAGTCGAGGGTCAGGCGTCAAAAGCCAATAACCTTCGACCGCGTCCAAAAGGACATGAAAAATATACAAAAAAAAAAATCGAAGGACAAAAGCGCTAAAAAGCTTACACCCTTCGATTGCGTTCAGAAAGGACATGAAAAGAACAAAAGACAATAGTCTATTGTTCACTACGAATCGAAGCTTCAAAAGAAGAAGCCTTCGATCAGGCAGAATTCCTCCCAAAAACAAGGGAAATGAAACGCGAAAGAGAAATACTAAAACAAATTTCAGACATCGCGTAGAGACCAACGAGGTCATTCAAATACATTAATCGAAGGGCAAACTAAATAAATATACAGAGTTAACCTTCGTTCAAAGTAAAGTTTTCTACAAAATTCGAAACAAAGCAGCAGTTATTCTTCGGAAGAATCATCACCAGACTCACTCGAAGTACTAGAACCTTCGCTGTCAGTGGCACCCCGACCACTGGAGGAACCAGCATTCTGGTCGACCGGAGGGCTTGCGTCCTGTCCTTCAGCAGAAGCTTCGAAGATAGCAGAAATACGTCCAGGGCCGACAGTGCTCCAATGAGGAATTAGCTTCCTCGCTGACTGTCGAGCCACTTTCGCAACTGATTCTGTTTCGGTCGAAACAGCGAAGCCATCATCCAATATTGGACTAACGCTACCTCCAGATAAGCTCAGCTGCGCGAAGGCTTCTTCAATACCAGCAGCTCCAGCAACGACACCATAATTCCTGGCCACTTCCTTCAGAGAGCCAGAGTTCGCTGAAATCCATTCGGCGAACTCAATGGCCGAAGCATTCGGCAAAGGGAAGTCTGAAACCCCACCGCCAAGAAAAGTTATGGCATCCCTCAAGTTCTTGCAAACATTAAAAAGAGAAGTCAAAGACTTCCTTTCCTCCGTTCGCTTCTCGTTAAGCTGACGCTGAGCTTCGCGAAGCTTCCCCTTAGTGCGGTTAAGGCGAGTGTGAATGAAGCGGAACTGGGTGTCAATAGCGCCTACAACCGGAAGGGACTGAAACACAAAAAAAGATGCTTTAGAGCAAAGCATATCTTGAAATAAAAGAAAATAAGTAAAGGGATAAAAACATACCTTGATATGATTAGTATAAAGAGATTTCAAAAGCCATCCGGAGTCAACGCAGGCAAGCTTTCGCCTTTCGCGATAAAAGCGAAGATCCCCCATGATTCTAGTAACATCTTCCGAAAGCTCTTCGCTAGGGAAGACATCAGACGAGGTAAGCGAGGGAAGCTTCAGTTCAGTTCCTTCTTCGCTGTCCGAAAACGCTACTGGTTCCTCATTATCATAAGGGAAGAAACGAAGCATTTCAGCGAAGGGATCTTCGCTAGATTCAGAGCCTTCGCCTTCCTCACCACTGGAAACATCCGGAGGGGGAGCAGAATTGATAGGATTCACAACTAAAGCTGGTCCACAATGCGAACTGCTTTCAGTACGACGACGCTTCCGCGAAGTACCAGCATCTTCAGCAGTCGAAGCCTTAGAGCGTTTCTGCCTCTTCGGGGCAGGAGCCCCATAGTCATCATAAGCCTGACCACGAGCTGTAAAAGACCGGTTAAAACGGGCTGACAGACGAGCTTCTTCGCGGCCCACGGCTTCCTTCTCAATATAAGAGCCAAGAACACCCTTGACCCAACTCTCAACATCGGCAACAGGAAGACCTTCGCCAGTCAGCAAATATTTGCGGATGCCATTAGCATATCTCTCCTCTGCAAAATGAAGCTCCAAGCCGGAACCAAGTGGACTAACCCCAGCAGAGATGTACTCTTCGACAAGGTCACGGGTACTCAAAAGGGAGCTAACCCTTCGAAGAGCATCAGTGCAAACTTCAAAGTTAGCATCGGGTTCAACCTGGACGTTTATCAGCCACTCAGGATGCTTCATGGTGCTAACAATCCCTGAACCTCCGCCAAACTTCACATAAAACCATCTGTGCTTCCAAGGCGTGACAACCTTATTAGTCAAGCTATACGAAGGGGCATACCCATGTCTAATGGGAACAAAATTAATCACACCGAAGCTATCTGAACGATCAGCGGAGGTGGGCTGAAAGTGAAGCTTATAATTGCGACTAAAGACTGCCAAGCTGGGTTCAGCGCCTTCGGACTTGCAAGCCCAAATAAAAGAAGCAAGCCTAACGAAGGCACTAGGAGTCAATTGATGTATCTCCAAACAGAAGGCACGAAGGACCTGCGCTACGAAGGGGTGAGCCGGAACGCGAAGGCCAAAAAGAAAATAATCAAGGAAAACAACGGCTTCATCAGGTCCTGGCTCAGGAACTGTGTGAGAACCAGAAGAACGAGCACATTCCCGGGCTCCGAAGGCGGAAACAAAGGCGCTATCAAGGAAGGCTTCGGTATAGTCAGAGGGACCGAAGTTGTTGTTAAAAGACCTTTGAGCCAAAGAGATCTTCTTCGGAGCCATCTTCGCAAAAACAAGCACTAAACAAGCGAAGGGGAAAGATCGGAAGAAGCGAAGGAGACAAGGAAAGGCAAGTAACAAGAGTCAAAAGAGAACTCAAACAGCAAGCCAAGATCGACACGCTTCTTATAGCAACCGAAACACACCGGGAAGCGGGTCAGACATCGAGCAACGAAAGGACGCGACGTTAAGACGAAAAGACGTGACGAACAGACTTGTTGCAGAACTCGAAAGAAACTGACTCAGGACCTCGTTACACGTGCCACTTCGTCAGTTGAGGGCTAATGTTGGGGTTCTAGCAACAAGTACACGGCAAGGGAGATAGCGAAAGCCAAGCCATACTCACATAAGGCAACCTAAAATCCATGTTAAAGCAGCCAAGGGCATACTTGTAAATATCATCATCTCACCCCTTATAAATATGGGGGGAGATGATCATGTAACGACATCTGTTTTTCGGGCCACGAGCCAAAGGAAGAATCATTCGCACCGCGTTCTGAACTCTATAATCACTTGACCCCTTCGCCCGGCATCGCGGGAGAAGGAGGGCTTCGCGCAACTGAACTGCAGGGAACCTGAACGAGAACCTCTTTGTCCGGCATCGCGGACCAGGAAAGAGGGCTTCGCTCCAACTAGAAGACAACGACGACAAGCGAAGAGGGCTTCGCGAGGTGATTCGAAGGCATCGACAACTTTCGAGGGCTTCGCCAGAATCAAAACACTTCTATCAACCGTTGGAGGGCTTCGATTTGTCTCATCAAGACCTTCGATCCCCCAACACCGCTCTAACGTTTCCCGAGTGTCGGCGAGAACTACACTCGGGAAATGTTTTTTTTCCCGTGTGCCTAAATTTTCCCGAGTGCCTTGTCCGTGGGACACTCGGGAAATGTTTTTTTTTTCCCGAATGTCTGCGTTTTCCCAAGTGTATTTGTTTCGACACTCGGGAAAAAATTGGTTTCCCGAGTGCCCGAAAAGTTACACTCGGGAAAGGTTTCGACACTCGGGAACAAACGGATTTCTGGTAGTGATGGGTAGACATGCACTTTGTTGGCTGCCTCTCTTTATGCCGTTAACCATAGAATTTTTTTTCCCACCACCTCAGGACATGAACTTGAGTAGAGTTTTCAGCTTATTATATACTTTTAACCATGCAGTGGACGATACTAAAAAACTGAGCAGCAGTTCACATTTCATTTCGTTGAATTTCCCTCTGATAAGAATCCTAAATGCAGACCGTTGCATATTTCAAAGTTATTGAATCACAATTTGGTTATGGACTTACTACACTTACGCTATCTACAAAATACATAGAGATGCAAGGCAGCCAACCAAAGTGAAATCTTCATAACTCCATGAAGATATAGATTCTCGCATTCTAAATCTAAATAATTGTTGCTCACTATTTTTTTTACTGTGTTCTCTTGCTGGTCCCTTTTTGTACCTACAAGTATTTAATTCTACCCTTCATTCATGATTGATGTGTTTTTCAGGTTCATAAATTGCTTGAGATTGGCAGCAGCATAGTGAAGACCCTACACATTTGTCGTAGTGAAGCTACACAATTGCCGTACTTTCACAACCATATTATGTATACGTACTAAGTACTCATAGTCTAATATACCGGCTATTAAGAAACAACTATGTTGTAGCTCCATCCATAAGCTATATATTGTATAGGATTTTCTTCCAACCATTTCTTTCCGTATTGTTGTTCTCAGTGTTTTGGACTGACCCGCGGCAACGCGCGGGGCATTTGCTAGTTAATATTGAGGATTTATCGAAGTCACTCAAAACACCTCGTTTGTAATGTCTGATGTACTCTTCGAAGTATCGAACTACTGAAGAAATCGAGCTCCCGTTCTTACCGTTGGTTAGAGATTCTTGTTTTAAAGGAATGGCTCGACATCATATCTGGATCTTGAGCTCGCAGATGCTGGCGGAGGCGATAGGCGTGCTCTTGAATCTTGATGGCGAGAACAGAGCAGGTGGAAACTGTATGGCTGTTGGCTGCACCATCGCGTAAGGAGAGGTCGTTGGCGTAGAGCGCTCAGAAGGAGACGCTTCGGAGGGGCCAGGTGCTGGAAGCGCTCTGCGCGAGGCTACGGCGGAAGGGTGTACGGCGCCGCCGTGGAGACCTCGTCGACGACGAGGACTATACCACAGAATTGAAAAATAGCGTTGACCAGTACGTTAATTATAACTGACCGTTTGATCCAATATGTGCGGCTCGGATGAGGTCTCACCAAGTCGCTGCGAGATATTTGCAAGCGACGCCTCGGAGTAGTTGGTATTTTGATGAATAATAAGCTCCGTTATATGGATCGCCATTCTGGGTCCATTTCTGGCCGTACGATCCGACATGGGCAGTCCAGATTAGATAGCCCTGGCAGTTGCATTGGCTATTAGCGTACAGACCCCCGGATTCGTTTGACCACTCATCTAGCCACCAGCTTGACGTATTTGCAGCGAGGCCCTTGGACCACTTCGTCTTCACAACGCCAACACCTCCCCTTCCGACGGCGGCGATGTCGGCGAACGGCGCCGAGTTTCGGCGGCCTCGTCGCGCTCGCCGCATCTTACATCTGAACACAGCTGCTAGCCGCCGGAAATTTCCTGCAAGGTGATTCCGCCGGCCTCCTCCCACTTCCCCATCTGGCTTCTAGTTAGAGTTCGGATTGAAGTAATGTGGAAGTATGGATCAGCATTGAAGTTGCAATTTTCTGTCATAAATTTCAGATTTTTGCACTGTTTATGTTGCTTTGCTGAGTAAATTTGTTTTCAACTGCATAAGGTTATGCTTCTTGCCGGTCGAAACCAATGGCAATGCTCAAGGGGTTCAGCGAGTTTAGATAAGAGCGGGTCTCGGTGCTTACTTGTAGCAATGATTATGTTTTTTATTCTTTCTTTTATGGATTCCACGCATAACCAGTGAACTACTCACGAACTTATATAAATTTCAGTTTGTTCCATTAGGATGTAGATCGTTGACTTGTTAGTTCTGGTGTCTCATATGTCTTCTCCTAATGGGAACGGGCCTCTTACATGTGGCCTATGATATAATATCAGCCGATGAACTACCGCACTAATATACTCTCAATTTGTGCCACTAGGATGAAGATCGATGACTTTTTAGCTCTGGGGTTGCAAGAAAGTCTCCACTTTTGTCTTATCCTAATTGTCGACTGCAATTTAGTTAAAGATCCGGCCAGAAGAACCAGCAGCGGGTTATCATTGTTTCAGTCTCCCTCTTCCACATCTGAGAGCTTGCAATGGATCCGGTGAACTCAGCTAGCGTAGGATGGGGCATATCGGTGTCAGGTTGGCTGGTCTCTCCGATCATGAGCAATCTTCTCACCAAAGGCTTCTCCTATCTCGGTTTAAGCTCATCAGAAAAGGTTGAGAAATTGGAGAGGAAAATAATACAGCTGAAGCTGATGCTTGAAGCAGCTGATGACAATCCTCAGAGAGAAACGCTGGAGCAATGCATTAAGGATCTCAAATCTTCCTTTTATGCAGCCGAAGACATCCTCGACGATATTGATTATCACCGTCTCAAAAATCAGGTTCTTTATCAATCTGTCGGCAGAGCAGAGGAGGTTAGTTCCTGTCTTCGCCTTCATGAAAATATATTTGCTCAGCTATAAGATTTAGAGAAGAGAAGTTTCATGTGCTGTAGAATTGATGCTTATGATGACTTGAACTGTACTACTCATAGATACAATAGAAGCATTTATAAACTGTAACAACTCATCTATATATCTTATATAAGCACAACCCACTAAATGTCATTTATTGCTATAAAGCAGCCACCACATTGAGCGACGTCACTAAGAAAATTACAGCCATCGGATGTTACTTAATCCATTGCATCTGGCCGTCAATATACCAAGACCCTGTCGTAACACATATACGAACCAGTCCTACTGAAGAAGTCCAAAACTAACAACCATGGCCTGTTATTTCCACCACAAATGGTGAAGTTATTGGTCATGCGTCATGCAGCACTAATGGTGTTGTTTTCCCTTCCTGCCTCCTCATTGCTGTAACAAATGCCTTTTGATTTTACTTTACCGTTTCTTTTATCCCTGATTATATTTTGGCAGTGCCTTTCTTCGTTCAGCTTCTGAAACTACACCATCGCCTTACGCATCATTAGACCGTCCAAAAATCTTCCACGTTCTTCAACCTGCAAGCGCCTCCCCGGCTCCTTGCTACACACGCTCAACACGAAGCGGTTGCATTCTCCATTTCTTTGCCATCGCAGCTGAGGGTTAGATCTGAAACCAAAGCACCCATTCCCATGAGGTTCTATAATCTCCAAGATCTGGAACCAAAGCACCCATTCAAACGTGACCCTTCCTAAGCTGATTCTAGATAAATCACGATCCTTTGCTTCCGTCAGATCATTCTATAGGCACCCTGCTGTTGCCGGTATCTTGACTGAAATAGTGTGTATTCATGGAATTGGCTTTGATGGAGTATCTTGCAGAATTATTATGACATGATTAATACCTTTGATGGAGTTCAGAATCTGGGTTTGAGTTAATGCATTTGTATATCATGGACAACCGCGTTGTTTCTTACGTCCCTGTAGAACCTTTGATTTGTTATTTGTTCATAATGGATTTTCTGGTTGATGGTTTCGTCTCTAGAAAAATGAATACCTTACCATACTGAATTTTCATGTATTCTCTGTACACAGTGGCAGAAAAGCTCACTTTTCCCTATTAATAGAATTACGAATCTGTTTTCCAATTCTTTTGTCATTAGTTCCTTATATTTTAAATAAAGCATTCATACATATATATCCACAAACTTTACAAGTAATTTTCCTTCTTATTTATATAAGTAACAAAAGTTTGTTGTTGATCCTTAGTGCAAGAATGAATATGACATCCCTGCAGTCCAAGTTTACCAATAACTTCTAATTTCTACATCTTATCGCTTAAATTCAGATGCAATCATGTTATTTTTATGCCTACGCTTATATAAAAAGAAGGCATATGGCACTTTTACAGTCAAGTGTGTTTGACAGATTCAATTTTTAGGACTATTTTTGTACTTAGAACAATAACCCATAGGTGGGTTATTTTGCTTTCAGCTATTTTTTTTCTCTTGAAATTATCTTTAAGTCCCGGAGCAACGCGCGGGGAATCACCAGCTAGTTATTATTTATAAACCCAAAACTCATCTTTGTTGTATGAAGCCCGTGCCAAATGGTTGGCTCCAATAGGCAAATTAGTGAACCGCTTCAACTATTGTGCTATGTTTTTTTTTTTTTTGAGGAAAAACTATTGTGCTATGTTGATATCCTTTCTCTATGACTCAGGATGGATATCAATTTTTCTTGGTCAACAACTTTGCTACCCAACACAAACATATAGGCATGAACATTATGATTGATTTAGACTCTAATCCCTGATTGTGCACAAACATTTTCTGATAGTTATATCCTTTTCATTTTTCTGAAGTTTTTCATGTTGATTTGGTGTGTCAACCAAATTGATTTGCATGGTGTAGCTATCAATTTTCCTTGGTATGAAATAAATTTCTTGCTAACATTACTCTTGCTTTTGTAGGATGTTGAAACCATGACCAATTTCGATGTTACCATTGAGACAAGAACAGAGCTGAAAGAAGCCTTAGATAAGTTAGAAAACCTAATTGATGAAGGACAGAGAATTCTTTCATCTCTTAAGGTGCCAGTCGGTTGTGACTATATCAACAATGCACCAAACAGTATTGTGAGATTGCCAACCAAGACTACTTCATCTCCACCATTTGTATTTGGTCGTGATGAGGATCTTGAAATAATAAGAAAATTTCTTCGTGATACACCCGCCGATGATGAAGCTAGCTCAAGTGGAACCAACTGTTATTCTATAATGGGTATCCATGGCCTTCCAGGATCAGGAAAGACAACTCTTGTACAACATGTTTGTGAGAAAGAAAGGGACGATGATTATTTTAACCTTGTCATGTGGATCCATGTTTCTCAGAATTTCAGCATGGATACTATTTTCACTGAAATGTTAGAGTTTGCATCAGGTAGAAAGAGGGATCAGTTCAGTAATCTTGATATGCTGCAAAGGGAACTGAAGGCAAGTCTGAGGGACAAAAGGTTTTTACTGGTACTGGATGATGTCTGGTATGACCAAGATGCTAGTGGAAAGCTGAATCTTCTACTTTCTCTGTTGATGGTTGGTAAGATGGGAAGCAGAATCTTGATGACCACTCGAGCTGTAGATGCAGCAAGAGCTCTTGGCGCTCGATATCTTGTTACAATTCCTGACTTGAACGAAGAGAAATTCTTTTCAATGTTCATGCATTATGCACTTGATGGTGCATCAATTGAGGACGAAGAATTATTGAGAGTGCATCAATCAATTGGGAGAAAAATTGCTGAAAAACTAGGAAGATCACCTCTAGCAGCAAGAATAGTGGCAGGACAGCTGAAAAGACGGCTGGATTTTGATTTCTGGATACATACCATGAACAATGACTTGTTGAACAATGGAACTTGGGCCGCTCTATGTTGGAGCTACCAACAACTTGAGGAGCATGTCAAGCAATGTTTCGCATATTGTAGTATTTTCCCCAGAAGATATGAGTTGCAGAGAGATGAGCTAGTTCACCTTTGGATGGCAGAAGACTTTGTGAAGGCTACAGCTACAACAGAGGATGTAGAATATGTTGTTCATGACTGCTTTGATGTGCTATTGTCAACCTCATTTATTCAATTACAGAGAACCGAGTTTGGCAAAGAATACTTCACAATTCATGATATGTTCTATGACTTAGCAAGCAAAGTGGCTGGAAACGATTGTTTTAGAATTGAGAAATGCATGGTGGGGAAAATTCCTCAAGATGTCCGACACCTATTTATTGTGTCCTATGATGAAAGAGTTTTTCAAGAGCAAGTTTTAAATTTGAAGTCCTTGCGCACTATAATAATATCTTCATCCACCAGAAAGAGGATGAATTCCGAAGATTTTAGAAGAATGCTCAAGAGTCTAAAGAAGTTGCGGGTGGTACATTTGGAAGTAGACAATTTGTCAACAATATCACCTTGTATTGGTGAACAAAAACATCTTCGCTATCTTGCTCTTTTTGGGAAATTTCCTATCTTAACTCTGCCACGAAGATTTACCCAGCTCTACCATCTGCAGAAGTTTGCAGTCAGACGTGCCACCTCTGTGGACTATCATTTCAGTGAGGAAATAGCAAATCTTGTGAATTTGAGGTACATGATATGCAGCATGTTTTATTGTCCTGACATAGGGAGGTTGACATTACTCCGAGCTCTGTCTGTCTTTAGGGTAAGGAAGGAAGGGGGTTATGAGATACAGCAGCTGGAGCATCTGAATAACCTTCATGGCACTCTGAGAATCGAATGGCTTGAAAATGTTACTAACAATGAGGAAGCTTTTCAGGCCAAGCTATTTAACAAGGTACATCTATCAGATCTGGTACTGCAATGGAACACTGATAACCAGAGTTCCAAATTGATGTTTGGAAATCAAGATGGCAGACAGTCAGATGAACCAATCCTAACCTGCGACCTGGAGTTAGCAGAAGGGAAGGCTAGTGATCAGAGTTCAGATTCTCAGGAGGGTATCTTTGAGGCCCTTTGTCCACCATGTCTGATCAGATCGTTGAAAATTGTGAACTACAGTGGATCGACATACCCAAATTGGTTCCTGAGAGAACAGGGCGCCCTAGAGAACTTGCAGTATCTTGAGCTCTCAAATTGTTATGCTCCACCCAAGATTGGTGAATCCGTCATGTATTTTCGTACACTTGTTATTTCCAGCTGCAGATGGTACTCTTTGCCAGAGAACATGGAGCGCCTAACATGGCTCGAGAAATTGGTTATCGATGAGTGCGAAAATATCATGTCGCTACCAATATTACCTTCATCCCTCAAGGTGCTTACACTTAGACGTTGGAATGGATCCAGTTTGCCTGAGAACATGGAGCGCTTGACATCCCTCGAGGAATTGAGACTCCAGATGTGTGATAATATCCTATCATTGCCAAGATTGCCGCTGTCCCTCAAGAAACTTAAGCTTTGGACAGGATCCTCTTTGCCTGAGAACATGGAGCGCTTAACATCCCTGGAGGAATTGACTCTCCAGCAGTGCAATAATGTCCTATCACTGCCGAGATTGCCTCTGTCTATCAAGAAACTTGAAGTTTGGAACTGTGATCACTCTCTCTGGAAAACCTGTCTGACCGTAGGACATCCAAATTGGCAGAAGATTGCGCATATCACAGAGAAATACATTTACCCTTAATTTGCCTGGGCAAATATGCATAGCAATCTGCATGTAAGTTTGTTGACCACATGTTCTTTGTATAAGGCTTTCTGACTTTATGTTAATTTCTCGTATTCACTCATCAGCTAAGTTTATTAATGACGTTGACCAGGGTCCAAAGATGCATCAAGCCCAAGCAGTACCATGGAGTTATGCAAGGCTACGTCCCAGGGCACCATTGTTGGATCCAGCTTCTCCAGGCTCCCTGTTGCACCCATTGTTTTGTGTATCAAATATGTGATAGCTTTGTTTCATATTTCATCTGTGGGATTTTTTTTCGACGGGCAATTTTGTTATGCTTTGTTATTTCCAACTGCAGTGGCAGCAAAGCAGCTAGACTGCATGTCCTGATCCTGCTATCTGTTTGTATGAGCTGATTATTCTGCATGCTTCAAATGTACACTGTATTATTGTTTATCAAACAGCAGTGGAACGAAACCTTTTCTTTTACAAAAAGAACAAAACTTTATGAGTATGGTCAAATCTATTGATTTCTTTGCATGCATCTAGCTTGCGTGATAGTGGTGATGCATAATAGAATATAACTTTCTGATGTTTTTGTGGTTGGCTTGTGTTATTGCTATTTTTGCTTGCTAGATGGTCCACATGGTATTCTTAAACCACCTGTGTTTTGTGACACGTGGACCTAGGGCCACTCTGTACTAAAATCTGGTGCAAAAGAGATGGAAAAAGCTCTGCGTATGACCAAATGTGCGACTTGTGTAAGGTGACAATATGACTTCATAATATAGGGCTTGCTTGGATGCGGCCCTGGCGAAACTGCCTGACGCAGGGCGTCGCGCCCTGAAAATTATTTTTATTTTTACTGTGCTAATAAGGTAAAAAAACGAGGTGTTTGGTTCAATCATATTGTTTGTACAGGTATCATGCCCTGATGGTCCTGTTACTGCAGTCAGGAACTGAATCAGTGAGCGTGTCGATATTTTTGGTGTACTGGATCTAGTACGGGTAACAGAACCTGCCAGTACTGTATCTGGATTTGATTCTCACATTTGCTCCTGTGATTTGATCCTCGATATTCTGAAGCTCTTAATGACGTGCACAGGATTGTTAATGTGGATCAAATTCACCCTCCACCGCGGGGGTTACTTAGTGCAGGTCAAATACACAGGATCTGCTCGTTCAGGTAAAGCATTTATCTGCAGTTACTCGTGTGTTCAGAGATCTGCACCGGAGGGCATTCTTTTGATCAACAGCTCGTAGAGGGAGATCAAGTGCCAGTATCACAAAACAGAGGCGTACCGTGATAGACCTGAAGCTAGTTTTTCAGTGATGAAGCCAAGAAAAAGAATGTGAACAATCATCATCAAGGCACTGAATGACTTCTTCGAGTGCTCGATAGGGTCACCGATTAAGAAAAGTAATCTTGGTGGGCATTTTAACGGGCGCGGATCGTCTGATGTTTTGCGTTTTACTGCAAGCTCTTGCAGTAAAGGCACATCCACCGTCCACTATATCCTACGGTGGTCTCGCCTCTTCTTTCCCTGTCTCGTCCTCTCCAACGGCAACGGAGCTGCGTGGTCAAGCGGCAGCAACAACGGCGAGGGAGCACGTAGAGGCGGCGGCGGCGGCGGCCACGGCGAGCTAGCGTGCGGAAGCGGCGGCCTCGTCTTGGGCCACGGCAAGCAGCGCGCGGCGGAGCCGGCCAAGCTCCAACCAAACAGGAAAGCAAGCTGCCATCTGATGGCTTCTTCTCGCGTCTCGTCTTCTCCCAAGAAAAAAAGAAGTCGACGCCTTCCAAAACAAAGCTAGAACGCCGGAGTCCGTGTCCATCCGCACCCGGCGTGTGGTCGCTAACGTCCGGACGCCCATGCGCGTGCTTTCTCTGGAGGTTGCAGCCGCGCTTGCCCGCTCGCTGGACGCCGCGAGCACGCCCGCCCACGAGCTTGTCGGAGGCCACGGCCACACCCACCCATGACTCGCTCTGCTCTCTCCCCGGCAGGAGGTCAAGAGCTCAATTTTGGGTTCATGCGTGCAGAAGAATTCGATTTGGGCGAGTTGAACTTGTTCCTATGTTAGAGAAATCGATCTGTAGGTTGTAGCACCCTCGTGCAATATGGCCAAGATCGATTTGCCTTGGCCTTGCCATCACGGCGAGAATAACGCATAACGTTCTGCACAAAAGCCTTGAGGTGGGCGAAGCGGGCCTCGGACTTAGCGACGGAGGCCTCGGTGGCGCAGTGAAGGCGGCGCTCCTCGGTGAGCTCGGCGGTGAAGTCGAGCAATTGTTGCTGCTGCGCCTGCGCATCAGGCTGGAGGGAGAGAGAAGACGGGTGAAGGAGGAGGCTGGAGCAACGTCCCTCGTCCGATGCAACGAACGGTAGATGAGGCTACTGCACGCGCTTGCAGTAGACGGCAATAAGTCAGACGATCCGCGCCCATTTTAACTGCCCCGGCCCCTGCATGGTGCATATGTCTACGTTGCTGTGTGGCGTACCGGGAACCTGAGAAGACACGAGACCCTACCTTCTGTGTCACTATGTTCCATTTACTTTCAATCTGATTGTGCAGTATACAATTCTCTTGTGGACATAGCAGGGGAACTGCGGTTCAATGCATTTTTGCTGCAAATATATCCTTGTTCTCTGATTCTGCCTGGTAAGGGAATCACATTATTTCTCCATCTCACAAACGCTGCCACCTTGTTGCATGTGTCATTTTCCAGATGTACTTTATCTGATTGCAAAGCTCTACTATCATACTCGATAACGGCGATGAATTTCTGGAGTATTATACCTAGTGTAAAATATGATGCTTGACATTATTGGTTAAACAAAAGAGCAAAGGTAAGCACAGCGTCTCTGAATATGATGCTCCAATATATAGTGATGCTGCACTATTATACTGACCGCTTAAACAAACAGCAACTTGGCTGAGGTTTCAATGCCGTAGCTTTCAGGAAAAGGACATCGTATTTTTGTGTCAGTTTTGGATGGTAGTAGCAGCAACTACCAGCAGCCTCATTTGTTGGAGTCTTTTAAATAAATAAAAAAAACAAAAGAGCAGACAATCAGGCTCGCGTTCTGGCTAAGGCCGAGTTCCTCATAGTGATACAGATAATAGATTCTCTGCCTCTTTCTGTGCTATTTTGTTGCCCTGGGTCCCATCTGTGGTGGCATGTTAACAAATTTTTATCTCTTTTTTGTCTTTTAGTGGTTCAAACTTTGTTATTAGTTTAGAGGAAATTGACAGCCCAACTACCTAGTTAATCTTGAAAACAGTCAACCCAACTTACACCTTTTTATCATTATGAATGAAACCGGGAGGTTGTAGACACTTTTACAGCATAGTCCAACTGATATGCAGTAAGTCCAACAGAAAATGTCTTCAGTTACTGCATGGTATGAGGATCATTATATATTAGGATACAAACACATCATTTTCAGAGCAGCAAAGAGTCTAGGTCTCTTATTGATGTAGACCGATGGGATTGGGGATGAACTTGCAAGGATAAGCTGCTGACTTGGATTCAAGGCTCTTTCACAACACCTGAAATAAATAATGAAAATTGTTTTTTTATAATGAAATTGTTTGACAACGATTACGGAATAGAACAGGTTTTTCTTTATAATTCTTCTGTGGGCGGTCAAGAAACTAAAACATCTCTCAAAACATGTACTTGATTTTTGTGGAAACACAATAGACTATCTTGAACTTGAGAGAAATGGCACAGCACAGAGTGAAAAGTTTTTAGGGAAAACCTCAGGGTGAAAATAATATAAGGCGCAAACAAGGTCAGCTCAAATTATTTTACAGTACCTTTTTAAATATATTAAACGCAGATTAGAGCCTTTTTGTGTAGTTTAACATTCCATAAAAAATATGGTTCTTTTCAGAAACAATAGCAGGGTATAAAATTGCAAAGGTGTGTCAATCGCCCTAGGGACAAGTATCTTTGGGCATCTTTTAAAGGGAAAAAGGGAGCCCTTTCACTAGATTTTTGGATGAAAATGGATACTTCCAATGTTCAAGATCACGTATGTTAATTACTCAATGGTACAAGATAAGCATAATTAACACCACTATCATTACATAATCAGTGGTCCTGCCAAACAAGAGACACTTTGCCCCAATGTGAGGTGGTCCACTCCCCAAAAAAATTCCAAACCCAATAGCGCCATATACCTACTACACATGATATCATAATTGCTGGTGATGTATCAGATTTCAGTGTAGTGGAGTCAATTAGATGGTAGAGTATCAGATCTGATCTGTTGGAACCTAATCCTCCGCAGGTTTCATTGGTGGCATTAACTAGTGCATCTATATACATTTGTTATCCAAACATATTATAAGACTGTTCACTTTATTATTGAAGTTGTAAGACTTGACCTAATGATGATCTTTTCACTCATCGATGAAAAAAGCGCCAAGTGTACTTAATTATGTGCCATGTGTAATTTCTTCTGTGGCGCCTAGAACACTGTTAAAAAAGATACAGAGGCGGTGCTCAGTATGATATGATTTTTTCTCTGCTGATTTAAAAACATGTTAAAGTTTTCATGTATTAAAAGGAGCAGAAACTTTTCACTTTGGTTATTCTCCAGAAGTAGCTGAAAAACTAATCCATCACTTTTGTAATGGCGAGGTGAAAGTACAGGCTCCGTGCAAAGTTATTTACTAGCGGTTCACCTGACAATCATTGCAGGCATAACCAACAGCCAAGGAAACTCTTCAACGAGAAGATTGAACAAGCCGGATCTTCAATCGAAGATAGAAAGGACCTCAAAATCTCATCGAAGCAAACAAGCAATGATGAATACTATGATGGTTTCGAGATATTTTTCACTAGTTAACCTATATGATCACAGCACTAACTCTAGTACCGGGGACATCCATCAAAAGTTCATGTAGTTTCAGTTAGTTATGGTAATCATGAAGCATGTAGCAGATTATCTTGTTAATAATTAACCAGTTCACTGTGCACTGAATACGACCATTCAATATATATGTCCTGCTTTCCGATTAGGTGCATCTCTAAAGAGTTAAAGTAAAATTAAAATTCACATCAATAGTAAATAAAACTATATTTTTGTTTTCCCAGAATCTCCAATAGAACGTGACATTCGCATACGAGACTTTATAAGTATAGGGCACAATATTTTTAACGTGATATGCAAATTTGCCTGAAATTACCATCGTTTCAGTTAAAATAAACATCTTCAAAGGGAACTTCTTTGCTTAAACAGTTTATTTTTAGTGTTCTGGTATTTCCTAAACATTTAAGCAAGCATGAAACGGAGTGTAGCTCTCCATGTGGGACCCAAATTTGGCCAGTTCCCAGAGCAGTGAGCCATAAAGTGATGTGTCATTTTCCTGCATTCATTTGTACTAGCAGTTTGATGAGGAAAGAAAACAAACATCCTCGAGTTCTAGAGACAGAGACTGTGAGAGGATAAGCATTTGGAGAGGGTTGTCATCACACAACAAGAGACACAATCTCCTGGCATGTGGGCCTCTACCAACTTGTTCTCCCTGCTAAGGAGCACGGTGGTAGCGTTCTCGTGACATTCCCTGGTGCTTTGAATAAGTATGGTAACACGCATTGCCTTTTTTTGTTCTAGAAAGCATCCTTAGCCTAAATCATACTTCCTCCGTCCCAATTTACTTAGCATTCTGGCTTTGTACCAGATTCGTTCAACATTCTCTGAATCTGGACACCTAAAAACACTCTCAAGATGCTAAATAAATTGGGACGGATGGAGTAGTATTAACTGGACCTACTGTAACTTAGGAAAAACCAATGCCAAACCAATGTATATATTATATATATGGGAAAATCTTGAGAGTAGGAAAAAGGTTTCTTTATATATATTTCAAATCGTGAAGTTTGATAACACAATATTCTTCAAAATGCGGGAAGTTTGAACAACCGTGGAAAAAAATTAAATGCAGAGTTTATATTATAGATTTCAAATCGTGGGATTTTTTTTGTTAATGAATTGCTTATCATAGTGAGAATCCCCCTCACACATTGTATTTCCTTGATTACTTGATTGTGTGTTAACACAGTAAGCAGAGAACAAAGGGGACCCAATGACACTGCTCACTGCTCAGCAGGTCAAATCTGCGGTCAAAAAGGTTCCTCACACACTCTCAGATCAGAGGGGAAAAAAGGACAGACTTCCCACACACCACTCAGGCCTGTTCGTTTCCTTAGTCTTAAAGTTTAGTTCAGAGAATGTTACTATTTAAGAGTATTAAATAAAGTCTAATTACAAAACCTTTTTATAGATAGGTGCTAATTTACGAGACGAATCTAACGAGCCTAATTAAGCTATGTTTTGCTATAGTGATGCTACAGTAATCATCGTCTAATCACGGTTTAATTATCGTCATTAGATTCGTCTCGCAAAGTAGCATAGGTTTCTAAAAAAGTTTTGTAATTACACTTTATTTAATACCTTTAAATAGTAAAAACTTTAACCTAAATTTTAGTCCTAAACGAAACAAACACGCCCTGGCAGCCAAGAAAATTATTGTTGCTTTCCCCTGTCCTCCTCCTGCTGCTGATGCTGTCCAGCATCTTGCAGATAGATGCCTGGTCCACCAGACAACCCCTTCTTTTTCCTCATGCAGAAAAAAGGATAGCCTTATCTAAATTACAGCAATTCAAGTGAGCACTGAGCAGCAGGAAAAAAGAGGAAAAAGCAAGGGAATTCAGCACAGGTGGTCTTCCCTTGGAGCTTTTCATGATAGCTCATCAGGACAATGAGGAAAAAACTGGCAGGGGTGAGTGAGCTCTGAGCTGCAGATTTGGGGAAAGCTGTAAAGCTTTGCACTTTGCGTCGTCAGTACAAGAGAATTTCAGGCTCAGATGAGCCACCGTTTTGCGCACACCAGATTCAGAAACTTTCACACATGAATGAACGAACGATCCCTGGGGCAAAAGAGCACTGTGAGATCATTAAAGTGATGCACTCATCAGATTCGGGGCTTGGGTAAGATGGGATGGAGAGAATGGTGGCATTGTCAGATATAGTAACTGCCTCAAGATCTGTCCTCCTGTGAAGTGTGGAGTGCCTCCTTGAAACCTGACCCACCTACAGTGCCCCAAAAATAAAATGAAACGCATATCCTCCATGTCCCAGTACCTTTTTTCCCCCTTTATTATGAGTTTGGATGTCCCAGTACTTGAAATTCACCTGGAACTCAACTGAATTTTTCAGATGCCAAGGGTGATAAACATGACATATTGTCAAGATGAACATAATACTACAGTGCCGCTTTTCTTTTCTCATGAACATAGCAACTTCTACATAAAACTCCCTATTTCTCCCTAACGATACACTAATCAACCACTCATGCAGAAGCATTTGCAACAATGACAGACGAAGAAGAACAGGACACAGAACCTGCAACTATCTCCTTGACCGCTAGTACTACACAAGAACACTAGAGAAGAAACAAAAGCTCCTGCATCCTACTCGACCCCGCTGATCCCATGCCAAGAAAAAGACATATTCTCTGGCACTCCATCTCAGCCGGGTCGGACGCGCTTGTGTCCGGCGCGGCCGTCGGAGGATCGGAGCGTGCCGGAGGAGTCGCCGTCGGAGGCGGCGTCCATGGTGCGGGCGAAGGAGGCGGAGAGGTCGGCGTAGAGGCCGACGACGCGGCGGATGTTGTTGTTGAGCTCCCGGATGAGTCCGACGTTGCGGGTGAGGTTGTCGGGGGCCCGGGACTCGTGGTTCTGGTTGATCTCGTTGATGAGCAGCCGGTTCTGGTCCAGGATGCTCTGCACCTGCACGAAGCTCTTGTGGAACGTCTGGATCAGCTTCCCGTCCGCCGGACCGCCGCCGCCGCCGTTCGCCATGCCGGAGAAGCCGTCGCCGTCCATCTCTTCTCCCTCCTCTTCAGCCTTGGCGAGACGGCCTCTCTCTTCTTCTGATGCTCTGGTTTCTCCCTTCTCAGGAGTGTGCTCCTCTGGCTAGCTAGTCCTGAATTGAAAACTGAATCAAGGTGGTGTGTCAGATGGGGCCGGGGTAAAGAAAGATTTGAAGCTCAGGCTCGCAATCTTTGGAATTAAGTTTTGCATTTATGAGGGGATTGCGTGTACGAGAAACAATTAAAGGCTCATCAAGAACATGTAGTGTGAGGATTCAATGGGTACAGGCAGTACAAATGGAGTACGATCAAAGCAAAGATTTCTGTTTTCAAAAACACTTTTCGAAGTAGTACCAAACACCATGAAAGTTATAGTAGAAAAATTCAAGGACTGAACTTGGAACAACATGCAAACAGAAACAAACAAACAGAAATTTGGCTTTAAGGAGGATTCACCTCTATCAGGAGATGGAAGATGAAAGATTCAGGGCGACGACAATCTTCTGAGTTTGTAGCTACTGTCCTCTCCAATGCTGACAAGCAGCAACTGAAGAACGAACTTAAATAGGAGGGAGGCGAGCAAAAGCAACATAAAAAGGAGGGCAGGATTCTATAGGACTCACCCAGCAAATGTTATCCCTGCAGAAGCCTTTGCAATTAACAAGAGGAAAGGAGGCGGATACCGAGGATGATAGAGAGCGGGTGGAATCTATTGGGAACTGTTTGGGAGGCACAGACTAGAGGGACTTTCTATGCTAGTGAGAGACTGGAGAGGGACCTGGGTGATGCTGAGGTTGAGTGAAATCATGGCCAGTTGCCATCTCCCCATGCCCAACTTTTTATTCTCTCAAACACCAGTACACATTCAGACAGCTAAAACACAGATTCAGAGATGGAGGAAGAGGGGGATCAAGAGGACAAGCATGGCTTTTTGTAATGGGCAAAAGCCGGCCCCAATTCCATAAAGAGCTGGGCCTCCCGATGTTGCTTTCTGCCCACATTTGCACGCACCAGAACAAGATGTTAACTAATGACCCCATAATCCACAGCACTGTCAGTCAGCAGCAGGCTCCCTTTGTGGGAGAAGATGCCAAGAATGGGAACTGAAGCAGCAGCAGATACAGTAAAGAATTGCTCTGAACATGGTCGAGACAGACAGGGGAAGCTAGAGATGGAGAAGCCCTCACCTGCACTCCCATGATCAAATCCACCAAACACATGAAGAACAAAGATCCACCAAACACATGAAGGACAAAGATTGGAGCTTTTGCTTGGGCTTCCAAACACATGATTAAGCAAGAGAATTGGGTTTAAACCGTGTATTAGCTCGTTCAGGTGTAGGGAATTAGGGTGGAAAGGAATCCAGTCCGGTCATGCAGTCAGTAAATCCTCCACTTGGCCTACCACCTATCCAACAGGAACTGACTGATCCTACCTGTAGAGTGCAGGATATAAAAGGGCAAAAGCCATGGAGGAGTGACCACCCAAACAATAAGAAAAAACTGCCCTTGTTTCCTCAAGAAAAACTAAACAATTGCAGGTGTGTTGCTGGGTGTGCAAGACTGATACTAGGCCGGCATGCAGAGATGAGCAGAGAACCAGAGACACATGGAGCAGATGTGAGTGTATTATTATACAGTAATAACTATATAATAATTGTGTAACAATAACAGTGATCAGAATCATCGTCTGCCACCGTGTTATTCCTTCTGCCTCGCCATCCATATCACATGGGCGTTGCAGGGAGACGAACAGAAAAATCGGTGAGACACATGCGTATACCTTGGAGCGAACCTGGAAGAGCGTTCTGTTCGCGTAGAATCCGCCAAAGAGAGAGAGAGAGAGAGAGAGAGAGAGATGTGGCGTGGAGGTGAGGAATGGAGCAGGCAGGAGACTCGGGAGCGGACGCATCGCTGGTCAGAGGAGGAAGAAGAAGGGATGGGCAGGAATATATTTATTTCCTGACCTGGCCTGGAGAAGAGGCAAGGCGGCCACCGCCAGAGGACAAACGGCGACTGTTGTGAGCCCGTGTACAAAAGCCAGGTGGATAAGCATGGCTCTTTTAAGATTGGCAAATTTGCAGCAGAACCAGCAGCAAAGGTCAGGATTGAGTAGTGTACATCAGCAATTTTTGCCTGCGCTCGCCAAGAATTGCTGGATATTCAGCGCCGAAGAAAGAATGTGCAGAAATCTTTGGAGCAAATCCTTCTCTCTCTTTTTCTTTGAACCTGCAAAATCCTTCTATTCTGCCGTTGATTGAAGCTGGATGCAAGTTTTGTTTCAGTCTAACAAAGTAACAATTGAAGATGCTAAAAGTACTCCCTCTGTCACATTTCTTGGATTGGCCAAATTTAATTTATATAGAAAGTATCAATATTTTCAATACCAAATTAGTATCACTAGATACATCATTCATTTTATTTTCATAGTGCACTTATTTAGTGTTGTTCTCATATCTAAAACTGGTCACATTTTAACTAAGTTTGACATTAACAGCTTGACCAAACCCACCTATTGGCGCGTCTGGATCAGGTGATTTGGTGACAGCTCAGAAGCTTAAATAGAGTCTTGAGATAAAACCCACGCAGAGCCTAGTACCGATCCACTGGATGGAACTACACTCATTAGTAGACCATATTTCAACTGACATGTCTTAGGTACCCTTTGGAAAAGAGGAAAAGCTTAGAAATTTGGAGGATTCAAACTCTACAGGAAATTTTCTATGGAAGTCTTTGGAACATAGGAATTACCCCTACAAAATCCTTTGAAAATTTTATGGAATGATTTCCTCCATGGCCCCATATGAGATTTGGACGAAAATAAGCATGAGCTCGACATGGCAGTTCACACTGACATGGAAGTTAATCATGCCAGTCAGGTGCGTGGCTGTAGTCTCGGTCACTCCAATAAGATTGGCATGACCAAATGGTCTACATCCTGCAAATATAGTTTCGGACGATTTATTATTCAAATATTAGTCGAAAAGTTTTAAATAATAAAAAAGTCTTGAAGTTTTTCCTTTGTTGCATCCAAAGGTTCTCTTAAAAATGTTTCCTACATATATTTTAAATTCTTGTAGGATAAAATGTGACAGGCAACTTCATTCGTACGGTTTATCCATTCATCCCTTTTGTTCCAAAAATTAAAGGAAATAGTTACCTGGGCTATGATTTTCGATGAATGAGCCTGTGATAATGCTTTTTCCTCTATTCTATGGACTAGCCGACTGTCCGGTCTATAAAGTACTACTGAGGAAAGGAAAAAAGGAGTATATATAAGTAATAATTAGAATGTATTGGGGATATACGGATTCGAAAGGAGAGTATCATTTTTTCCCTTTAGCATATCACACTGCACTATGAGGATAATTCTCACCTAGCTCGAACCTCAAAAACTGATTATTATCGAAATGATTCAATGGAACAGTGGCTCTGAAACAGTGCAGTGTGATATGCTCAATAATTGTCACCTGAAACAGTTTTATTTCCTCCTCAAGTAGTCCTTCAATATTTGATGAATTTCACACAGTTTTAAAATCTCCTCATTACAAACCGGACACAGATGACGTAGATTGCAGTATATGTCGACGTACGCAGAGTGATCACCAATCTGTTAACCATTGTAGTAGCCGCGATAGTGCTGCGCGGTGCCCAACGTGGCCATGCATCGCGTCACGTCGTGCAGAAGCCCGCAGCAGCAGCTCCTCGCCAAGGACTCCTCTTCTTCACCGGCGCCGGCGCCGCGACACTGGTCAGCCGCCGGCACGAGGCACCGCGGGTGCAGCTCCTAGCCGCACGTCACGCACCGGTACCGCCACGCGCCGACGACGGGACGCCCGCACGACGCCGACGCCGCGGCCACGGCCTCCTCCTTCTTCTCGCCGTCTCCGCCGTCCACCGGCCCCGGCGCCGCCGCCGCCACCCGGACGAACCACGCCTCGTGCCGTCCCCGGCATCCGCGCGCACAGCGGGTGCACGGCGCAGCCGTAGCACGCGCCCTTCACGTCCTCGCCGCACACCTCGCACACGTCGTCGGCGGCGGCGGTGGCGCCCACCCGCCGCCGCAGCTTGTGCCGCGGGTGGACGGCGGACTTGAGCTTCCGCGGGAACCCGCGCGCGCACGATTCGTGGATCGTGAAGCCGCACCTCGGGTGGCTGCAGCGGTAGCGCAGGCCGGCGCCGGCGACCAGGCAGCTGTCGCAGGTGAACTTGCTGCCGCCTTCGCCTTCGTCGTCGCCGCTCACGGGGAGCAGCCGGTGCGCCGGGTCGTGGGCGAAGTAGGCTACTGACTTCTTCCTGCACATCGTTCTAGTTACGGACTCACAGTGGCTGGTCTGCGCTTCCTGCTTCTGGGATATATCTGCGATTCTGAATGCAATCTACTACCTTCTTATACATGCAGTGCTCACTCACTGCTCAGACGAATGACCGCCATGGGAAAAGAATCAGAAGAATTTTCAGCTCTTATGGACAATGATTTGTGGTCAACTTTTCGATGCAGCTCTCACACCTCGCGTGGAAATTTTGTGGAAAATGTCGCGCGTTTGTACTCATGCACTGTCTTCTCTGATACATCAATCATATATGCCACGGGATTTGGTCTGCAGCTGTGGACGTTAAGCTGTTCCGACGTGTAAAACTCTGCAACAAATACGTAGAGAATAGCCCACCAAGACAATCATCTATCATATTGACTGTTGAATATTCCACTCCAGCCACGAAAACGAAATCAGAAGGATGTCTTCGTTGTCGTTTTGTAACTTTATTATGATTTGTGCATCCTGTAAGTCTTTGGTCGATGCCTTGGTTATATTTGGGGCCCCTTTTAGAGAACTTTTGGAGAGTAAAAAATCCACATGTGCCTTCTCGTGAAGGCACATCAGCAGCCATCCATTTGGTATTGAGATTTGTGAGAGCACTTGTGAAAAATCAATAAGCACAAGCAAGTGAGATTCAACAGTTCTTTGCATCGTCCAACGGTTCTGGGTGTGATCCAAAGGAACTTCCAACCATTCACTTGACCATCCAAATTTTTTTACAATATGTAGTCTAGTGAAATTTGCACGTGTTATACATATGAGTCATCGGAGCCTAAATAGACAGTAGAAAAAGCTGATATACAAAGTTTTCATTTTATCGTCGCTCTATATAAAAGATTAGATCCCAAATGCTCCTATCTTGCGCTAATAACTGCAAAAAAGTGCCTTCATGGTCGTCCTAACAGTCTGGGATCACTCTAGTGCCACTGGTATCCTTTGGACTGAACACGGGTCAAGAGCTTGACTTATAGCATGCAGCATACGAGACTGTTTTTCTCATTTTATTTTGGTTTCGTTTTTTGAAATATGGAAGACTAAAGGGGAGTAATGCATGAGGCACATCCCCCCCCCCCCCCCCCCCACAACCCGCGACGTGCATACTGTTTGGACTCCAATTGAGTGCCCAGATTGATCAGATTTTAATTCTCTTGTCTTATGTCAAAATATATTTCCATCCAATCTGAAAACTAATTAATCTTCAAATTGTTATAATGAATGAATATTATAGGCACCCCAAAACAGCCATTAGTTGACTCAAGCATACAACCCGCCCACCTTCAGTCGTCTCCATGACTTTAGGCCCACCACTAGTTTAATATTCTCCCACGACCATCACAGCACCACTGCCACAATGGCCTAATTTCAACAAACTCAAAGAACTTTAAAACCCAAACCCTGTAACAGTGAAGAACAACAGTCACGCTCATTGAACATGGTCTAAAAGGCCGAAATTTTTCGTGATTTAGAAGGCGGTATCTTTTTCCTTCTTTTTCAGTTGTGATTAAGTTTATTCTTTCCTTCATCCTCTGACACCGAATCACTACACCACAGCACAGAATTAACGACCCATGTGGATCAGTAAAAATGGAATATTACTGATCAATTGGAGAAAGTTACCTACTCTCTATCAGTCTCATTTTACTGACAGACTATGGGTCGGTAAAAAGTGGTGGGTCGGTAATTCTCATAATCAGCAATCGAGGATGGGTCGGTAAAAAGTGGTCGGTCAGTAAAACTTTTACCGATGCCACTTACACCGACCAACCGTCAACCTCCTAGTCAGCTGCGCCGCCGCCTAGTTGCTCATGACGGCCTGCTTGTCACATTCGTCTTCGGAGGTGTTTGGTTCTAGGCCATAGTTTACCACAACAAACTTTAGGCGGTGCCACAATAGCTGGCCACTGCTTGGTTGAGCTAGAGCTAGGCAACAAGAAAATCAACTACGTCACAATTTTATTTGTCTTCTACTGCTAAAGCTGAGGCGTTCGTTTTTGCCGCTGAAGGTTTGGCTCTTCGTAATAAGGTTTCACCCCTCCTCAGGGATTGAGATCCTCTGCCAATTTTTTTTTTTTTGAGACTAGATCCTCTGCCAAATGGCAGCCTGCCGTGAAGTCGCTGATCGGTGGCCGGGTGCCAGTATTGGGCCTGTGCGTCAGTGACCGCACGACACGGGCAGTAAGGCAGGGGAACCCGGTCCGGTTTCGGTGGTGTCTGTCCTCGGCTTCGTGGGCTGCCTCCTCGGATCGTGACGTATTGGTGGTGGTACGCCGCCGTACAGGCAAAGGCGGAGCCGGCCACAAAAATAAGCTTGGGCTTCTGACCAGGCCTCAGATTTTGACTTACATACTGGGCCGTTTGCTGGTCTAGCCTGAAGATCGGCCCAACTATACAAATGTTCTGGCCCACGTAAACTAATTGGAAAGGGAAATCCTTGTTGGTGCTGGATAGGGTGCGTTCCACTTCGAAGCGGCCACGTCGGCGATCACCGGCCACTCGCTTCGGCTGGCCCCGGCGCTGCCACCCTGCGAACAAAAACGCCCCGCACAAACAGCGGCACTGCTCGAGCGAACGGCGAGGAATCAGAATCAGAGGAGGAGAGCAAGCAAGTTGGTCTCATCTCTCATGGCGCTCTTCTCTGTTCTTGGCGTGTCGCCGGTCGCGGCGCCGTCGTCGCGTCTGCCGTCCTTCAGCCGCTCGTCCAGCCATGGTACACGTTCGTCACTCCAATCCAAAGCAGGATTGCTAATTTGTCCCTGTTTCTGTGCTTTATTTGTCCAGTTGGTTATTGGAGCTTATTTCATTTAATCTCTATGAATCTTTGATGTAGAAAACATTGAATATGTAGAAACAGTATTGCAGTTTCGCTGCCATTTGTCCCCAACAAGAACAGAGCTCAATGAAAACTGTCTTATGTTGGGGGAAAATTCTGGACTATGAACACGGCTCTGCACTGGAGAATCTTGAATCTGTTGAAACATTGTACTAGAGGATTGAGCAATTGCTCTTTTTCATTACACTGTGTCTATCTGCTAGTAGAGATGATTGCGTTTTGATGTCTGACTGCTGCGATAGTTGTCGCGGATCTGCGATAGTTGTCGGATCTGCGGTAGCAGCTTGCAGATGTCTCGTTGGCCTGACTTGACGAGCTGCGCCTTCTGGTTATCGTCGATTTGTCCGGGACACGAACATGGCCGCCGCCGATCGAACCCCGGCAACGAATCGGCTTCAAATTTCTGATGACGATCTTAACGGATTCTTCAGCAATGCGCCCCTTCCTGGCGTGTCTGTGTCATTACCCGATTGAAAGGGGTGTTTGTCAGATATTTGGATCGGTACGAGCGTTTTACTTTTACGAAGATCAATCAAGAGAGACACACAATTTATACTGATTCGGGCTTCCCAAGCATAATAACCCTACGTCCAGTGTGTTCTTGTATTGCCGTGTAGGTGAGATGTGTAGTTGTGTGTCTTTGATCGTCGACCGACCAACCCCCTTCCCGTGGAGAGAGGTGTTTACATTTATAGGCGGGTGCTACAAGTTAGGGTTGGAGCCTATCTAGTATACTTTCGATCTATCGTAACAGATTCGGAGTCTATCTCTAGGATATTTTCCATATATTATAAGTCTTCAGAAATTCCCTAAATAAGTCTTTGAAATTCTGAAATATATGAGTTACGACAGAAAGAGCAGGATGAAAATTAATACTCTGAAAATCACTGGCTGAAAAATTGTGCACCGCAGTTGCCAGCGTCTGGATCGTACCCTATGGACGCATGGCTTACACATAGCCCAAAACACATCATGTAAATAAAGGAAAGGGAATAGAAAATTAGTAGCAGTTCTTCAGCTCAAACGACCAGAACAACAAAAACAATATTCCATTTCGCCAGGTATAGTTTTAAATCAATCAATAGATACTCTTATGCAAAGAAAGATTATTGTTTACAGAAATAGCAATTTGACAAAAGATGTTTGAAACAAGTAACCAGCTTCTGCTTACACATTGCAGGAACAAAAGATGCGAACCTGCTGCTTGGATGCCGCTGCAGGCCACAAATCACAAATGTATGACAAATTGTTTGTCTCCGGAACAAAGATTACGGAACATATTTTTTTTCTTGAACACATAGGAAAACCGAGTGTCGTTGAATTAAGATAGAAGAAAAAGTTGGGCCAGATACAAAATACACACACCTAGACAGTGTTAAGCGTACATTTGCGCCACAGGCGAGGAAAACAAGCCTCACACCTCAACCCAAGATACGTGACATATAAAACCTTAAAGTCATGCCGTATTGTATAATTGCATTCGAAATACATTATGTTGTCCTCGTATTACCCGTAAAGACAAAGGACACGATACAACTTACCACACATGGAAGCAACTCATTATTAAAAGATGGACTGATTAGTGGTCTAGGCATGTATGTAGTATTCAGCTCCATGATACTTCTTCCTCTCCGTGCATCTTCCGGCTGCAGTTCAAGGCCAAATGAAATAAAAACGATGAGTGAATATGTGCAATGACGGTGGCCTAACATTCAGCCGAGAGCTTAAATATTTATCCATTTACAAAGAGAGGATGGGAATATGTAAAGCAAAACAAATAATAATAACAGTATAAGTAACTTACATGCACACTGCTACTTGTAGCTAGTTGGAAAGGAAACGTTAACAAATGAATTGCACTGGGATGTGGGATATCTTCTGCCAGTTTGGATGGCCACGTGTCTGACAGATCTCCACAAGAGCGCTGTTGCAAAAGCTGAGAGTAAGTTTCTTAAGGGACACAGGTAATATTGGTAGTGACAGGATATTTTTGCAGTCTACGACAATCAAATTCTGAAGAGATGTTAGGCGCTCCAGGTTCTGTGGCAAAGAGTTCCAGTTGCAGCTTGAGATAAAAACTGTACGCAAGTGTCTGCTAACCATGGTGGGAGCATCGGATCCTGTGCAACCAGTAAACTCCAGAAATTGTAGGCTCTCTAGGGTTGTTTGTTCTCCGGACAACCAACTTGGGTATGTGGATCCAGAATAGTTCCTGATACTCAATGATGTGATCAGGGGTGGTGGGAGCAAGGCCTCAAAGATGTCGTCTTGAGGCTCACAAGCCCTTTGTGCTAATCCGTGGCTGCAAAAAGGCACACATCCAAGTAGCAGGTTATTTGATGAGTTTCTGTCATCTTGGTTTCCCCGAGTTGAATGGGAGCGCGGAAAATTGGTCAGCCATTCCAGTTCCAGACCTGACAGATGTATCTTCTTAGCTAGCTTGGCCTGACGAGCGTCCTCCTTTCTTCTAACATTTTCAAGTCCTCTGATCTGTAGGGTACCGTGAAGGTTGTCAAGGTGCTCCAGCTGCTGTATCTCATAACCCCTTGCCATCCTTACGGTAAAGCCAAATATAGTACGGAGCAGCATTAACCTCCCAACGTCGGGAAAGTTGAAATTAGCACATTGTAAGTACCTCAGGTTGATTAGGTTGGTCATTTCCTTGAAGGAGGAACAATGCAACTGGGCAACAACTGGGACAGAAAATTTCTGCAGGTTGTAGAGCTTCGTGAATGTGGATGGCAGAGTTATCTCGTATAATGGGATTAGGGACCCCCAAAGCACAAGATAGCGAAGATGTTTCAATTCACCAATGCATGGTGGGATTGCTCGCAAGCTGCAAAGTCCTACACGCACCACACGCAGCTTCTTTAGACACTTGATCACGCGCTCGAAATCTTGTGAGGTCAAATTGTTGGCAGAAGAAGACATTATTAGTAAAGTGCGCAGGTTCTCCAACTTCAAGATATGCTCAAATACTTCTATGTCGTAGGACTCAATAAAAAGGTGCCTGACATCTCGAGGAATCCGAGCCTCCATACCTTTCTCAATTCTGAAACAATCACCCCCAGCAACTCTTTCAGCCAGATCGTGCATTAGATCATGAATTGTAAAGTACTCTTCGCCATTGGTATCTTGTTTTAGTTGAATAAAGGAACATGAGAGTAACACATGGAAGTAGTCATCACCGATGTCTTCTATATCCCTTGTTCCATTGCCATTCTCCACAAACCCTTGTGCCATCCACAGGTGAACCAGCTCATCTCGCTGTAACTTGTATCTTCTGGGGAACATACTACAATATGTAAAACATTGCCTGATATGCTCATCAAGTTGCTGGTAGCTCCACGACAGAGCTCCTATAATACCGTCCAACAAGTCACGGTTCAAGGCGCTTCTCCAAAAATCAATATCTAGTCTTCTATTTAGTTGCCCTGCCACTGTTCTTGCTGCCAGAGGTGATCGTCCTAGCTTCTCGGCAATTTTTCTCCCAATGCAAACATGCTCTCGTAATAATACTTCGTCATTTGTTGCCCCATCAAGTGCATAATGCATGAACAATGAGAAAAACTGTTCCTTATCCAAGTCAGGAAGGGCAAACAGGTTTTGATCCGCACCAAGAGCTCTTGCTGCATCTGCAGTTCGAGTTGTCACTAGGACACTACTTCCTCTCTTTCCGGCCTTCAATGGACTAACTAGTAGGTCCAGTTGCTGTTCACTGACACTTTTGTCGTACCAGACATCATCAAGTACCAAGAAGAACCTTTTGCCTCTCAGTTTTCCTTCCAGCTCCCTTTGCAACGTGTCAAGATTACATAGCTGATCCCTTTTCCCACCTGATGCTATCTCTAACATCTCAGTGAAAATAGTATCCACGCTGAAATTCTGAGAAACATGGATCCACATGATAAGGTCGTAATATCCATCTTCCCTTTCTTTCTCACAAATGTACTGTGCAAGGGTTGTCTTCCCTGAACCTGGAATACCATGGATACCAATTACGGAATAACACCTATTTCTACTTGAGCTTGGCTCATTATCAGCAGGTGTATCACGAAGCATTCCTCTTATAGTTTCAACATCCCTATCTCGGCCAAGTACCCTTGGAGCAGCCGAAGTTGTTTTAGTGGGCCATCTCATAGTATTGTTTATACTATCACCATTTGCTGGCAAATTGAGCAATGAAAGAAGTTTGTGTCCTTCGTCAACCAGGTTTTCTATCTTATCTAAGGTAGCCTTGAGCTTCCTTCTTGACCCAGTTGAAACCTTGAAATTTGTCTTGATTCCAGATATCTGCAAGAACCACCAGTTCTGAAGATATTAGAAACACTGAAATCATATAAGGCCTTGTTAATTATATGACCAAGAAAATCAATGATCAGCATCTTACAAACTTTTTTTAAAAAAAATACTAAATGTCAGGATTTCTACCAATCTATTTCAGTGCCCCTTACAGTTTTTTTTTTTCCAAAAAGGGACAGGATGTCTGCCATTAATTTAAGAAGAATGAAAGACTTAGGGCGTGCTTGGTTCGTAGCCACTGTCCGCCACGCCGCAAGTGCGGCGGCGCCGCGGCCGTGGCGCCGAAAATCGGCGCCACACGCGCCACGCTCGCCACACGCTAATCGACAAGGAAAACAGGCAAAACGACAAGCAAATTTGCTGTGGCGGCCGAATCGTTGGCGGCAACCAAGCACTGCGCCGCACGCCGAAGCTTTGTCGTGGTAATGTGTGGCGCCGAACCAAGCATGCCCTTATAAAAAGGAAAAAATCAGGAACACACACAAAAACATAGAATGCAACATCCTCGACACAACAAACCAGATTCCTACGATTCAATTAGCAAGGCATCATCCTGCTCCCAACCTAGCCGCGAGTTATGATAATCCGATGAAAGATTTTGTTTTGAAAAATTATATATGGTTCTTCATTTATTCCCTCTGTTTCACTATAAATGACAATTGGAAATTAAAATATGGTGAAATGAGTCTTCTTATAAATGATTATAGGCAGTACACAAATGGTCTAGAAGTACCTCCTATATGTTGTCATTTCATTCCCTCTGTTTCACTATTTTTGTCTACGGCCTCGAAGGAATAAATGCACAATGTTTGTCCTTTGAGGAGATCAAGAGTATATCTATTGCAGTATCTGCACTCTCTACCCTTAATTAAATGTCTTGGGAGTGGAAAATTAGTTGTATCATACCATTTAATAGGAGTATGGATGGTCATTTGGGATTCTTTTTTCTAGGAATTAAGGGTACCTTGAAGGGCTATCAATCCAGCTCCAGCTCAGGCTTCAAGCTCAAGCTTACAGAATGCAAAAACTAGAAATTAAACGGCTTCAATCTAGCTAGAAGAAACTCAAGGCCAATTGTGAAAACAAAACACATGTACTTTAATCAGTAGCATTGAAGTATTTTTAATGTAAACAGAACACATGTACTTTAATCAGTAGCATTAAAGTATTTGAAATGTATGTAGCTTTATGTAAACAGACGCCACAAACCTGCTTTGTGCTGCATCGGTAGCAGGTGACACCAGATTTACAATCTGTTTGAGAAAGGATGCGACTTTGAAGATGGCTATAATCAATAGAATCAAGGATGTCTTGGGCTCCATAAAAAGCAGACTTCAGCTCCTTCATCCATAGTTCCATGCTGTCACTACATGGACTGGCCTCAGCTGCTTCCAGCATCAGTTTCAGCTGTAGAACTTTACCCTCAAGGTTTTTGAGTTTATCTGATGAGTGAAAGCCAAGGTAGGAAAAGCCTTTGTTGAGGAGCCTGGACATTATTGGAGAAATAATCCAACCTGCAACCTCGATGCCCCATCCTACCGGATCTGCCATTGGAACTTGTTAGCTCTCAGAAGGGCAGAAGATAAACCAGAACATGCCAGCAAAGGATGGGTAGCTTCGAGCGTTCAAGGCAGCAAAGAGTAACTCCAGGAGATGTTGGCTAGAAAAAGTTGTCAAGATACGATAGGAAACTTCGGTGCAAGCACAAGACCAACATGATGGAACAATGAGTAATGAGTATATTATCGTGGATGTAGTGCATAGGAATCTGGGATTGTGTTGAATATAAACTACTTAAGCGGTTGTCATTAGAGTTGGAATCAATAAGCCTTCGTGTGGTGTGTGTTTAAGTTTGACTAGCACTTGCAAAAGAACTGGAATCAGCAAAAGAAAGCGGTTGTCTTTGCATGACAATGGACCGAGAATGCACTTGATCACACACCACAGTGTATGATCAGGTGCATTCTTGGTCCACACTCCATTGTCATATAAACTAGTCTTAGCAGTAGCCAATGGGCAGGAATTAATATAATCTAGACTACGTAATTTAATACCATATATATGAAAAGTTCTTATCTGCGGCTTGTGATGATATATAATGTACCTACCTTAGTAGGTATCTATGCAAAAAAGAAAAAGAAGCAATCTTTAAGAATGGATGTGAGGAGAGGACATGTAAATGATCTTGGATGTGAAAGGTGTCCTAAGAATGTATGTGCGTATCTGTACAAGGTTTTATTCTCTATTAGTGCACACTTTCATCTCTGCGCGAATATGGTAAAACTTTACAATTGTGCGCATGAAGTCATCTGGGAAAAAATATATGAAATAAAATATATCGAGAGTTCTCTAGATGCCAAATCTATTCCATTTTATCTTCATTTTTAAATATCAGTTGGGAATGTCCACCAGAATTTGGTGTGACCTACCGATTAGGTTTATTCCTATTTGCAGGTTTGGCGTGGGCACTGTGGATTATGAGAAACAACATGATGATGCAAAACGTCTTCCCTAGCCATTCCATTGATGTGAGTTTTGATGGAATCTCGAATTTACAGTGATGGAAGATAACAAGATGGAGACCTTGGCAAGGAACTATATATCAAACATTTGTGTTAGGTGTGATGTAATCACCTTAGCAGCCATTTGTGTACTTTCTTTCAAATTGGTAACCCCAGTGTGATATATCAAACACTTGGTGCACTTTCAATAAAAGCGGGGATGGAGCTTTTTTCTAAAAAAGAAATGTCCACCTGAATGCTTTCCTGTGATTAGTTGTTAATCACTACCCGAGGGGATTTGCCGAGTACCCTCTCCCCGAGTGCACCTTGCCGAGTGTTACATTCGGCAAAGTGTTTGTTGAGTGTTTTTGTTGCCAGGCACTCGGCAAAGCGAGGATTTCAGGTAGTGAATAGTGATCCTATTCATCCTACGGATATCATTACAAAGCCATTAGTGCCGTGACAATGTTTCAGTACATTCCATTTCCTGCTCTTAAGCTATTCTCACTTGACTTGCTCGCACTACAAAGAAACATGCCACCAAAAAAATATTAGAGGATATACAAAAGATCGCTGATGACAGATGAAGAACTAGCGATAATCCGAAGGGAGACACAAAGTTTAGATCAACCCCGATCATTAAAGTCGCTAGAACACATATATTCAAATCTGCGCTGCTCTGGTCCCATTCAACGTTGCCCATCCTGTGTGCCGCAGTTGTCGAGTCCACGCCTCCGCTGCAGCAGTTCACGAGATGGGCAACGTTGAAGGTGGCAGGCAGTGAGAGCCGTGGTGGGTGACAGCAGATGGCTGGATCCAGATTGAGCCCCTCTTTGGAGACATCGACAAGGTAGATATGGTGATAGGTGCCAGTATCCGTTATAGATATATATGACCATTGACCGTGTGATGGTTATAAATCGAATTATGAAAACTGAAATAATCTCTTTGGTCCTTCCAACAGCTAAAGTTATCGACCACTATCCAGGATATGGCATATACCTAGGGAAGGTTGGATATACGACCAAGCGCTGGGGAGAGCGGAACAAAAACATCTGAACGATCACAGAATCACACTTAGGACCAATCCTCACAAAAGACCCAAAGCCAACATCATGAATTAGGAGGATCCTACAGGGATATTTGCTTATAGTAAAGAATCCATCTCTCAGAAGCCGAAGAGAACTCATACGAAAATGGGGATAAGTCACTCAACAACTCGGCTGCAAACCATATATATGGTGGTTTTCCAATCCATTAAAGTTTAAAATTGGCTTAGATATGGTGGTTTTCCAATTCATCAAAGCCTAAGAATGGCTTATACTAAAAACTTGTCTCATACATAGATGTGTGAAAGCGTTATGATGAGTTTCCACTAAGACGCCCCCACACCGGGAAGGAGATCTTCTATGTTTCCTCTGCAGCTCCTTCGCCGGACGTGGCTCCAATTCCTATTGTTACGCTTTGGCCGCTGCTTATTCTGTGGTGAAGGCACGAGGGCTGGCAGAACTGGGGATAGCTCATAGCTGACAATCACCCATCGTGACATCGGCAGCGACGACAGGGCCAAGGTCCTTCAGCACGGGGACAGCAACAAGTAGCCATGGATTGCATCGCAGCCGTACCACGCGCCTGAAGCCATGGTGTCAACTGATACCGATGATCTTCTGAATTTTGCACGTAAAACACGGTTTGTCAGTTGTCACAATTCATCAATGTTGTTGACACCGCCGCCGAAGCTTGCTTACACTGGTGAGCTCAGCCGCTGGTTTCCCCCTGCCACGCACCCTATAACGTCCTCGCCACGCACCTCGCATCCGGCGTCGTTGGCGCCTCGGCGGCGCTCTCCCGCTGCCAGACTGTGCTGCGGGCCAGCGGGTGGATGGTGGACTTGAGCTTCCACGAAAACGACGCGTGCACACTGCATGGATGGTGAAGTCGCACCCGGGGTGGCTGCAGCGGTAACGCCCATAAAATAATAGGAGTATCAGTTCGCATGGGCCCAAAAGCAAATAAGTTATTTTGCGGGCATCAGCCATGTCATGCCTTTAAGAGTTTTATTTGGGCGAATTTGGATGATTAGGCGGTCCTAAAATAGTAAACCTAGCTACTCTTTTCTTTTAAGCCATAATACAACTCAAACACTTATAACGCACACACACTCACTCCTATGAATGCACATAAGCAAACCATATCCCTATCAGTACTTTTGAAGACTGAGTCGGTAAATCTCGAACTTGACGAAGTCACCACTAGCGTCTCACAGTCGACGGCTACATCGCCTACCGCTGAAAACACAAATGCTATTAAATTCTAGAAAATTCGCTCCCACGAAGAATCAAACTCAGGACCTGAGGTGCTACTAAGCCTCTTGCAGCCGTAAGGCTACAGGCTCTGCAGGGGGTGCTACGGCACTACATGTGGCTTCGCCATTGGACAGAAGCCAGGTAAGAGGTAGATAAGAATATGGTTCTTTTCCACTGTGTATCGCTTGTGCTCGCCAAAATTTGCTCAATACTGTAGATGGATGCAACTTTCGTTTCATTGGCAGCTACAATGTTGCAGAAAAGGTGGATAAAGTATCTTTATTCTAGTTCAGACACATTGCGAGGAATCAGTCTGTAAAGAGGCTGAACAAAAGCCGTTCATATGCACATAGACAGGCCGGTAGCTAGTAAAGAATCATATACTTTCACGTTGCGATTTGCTCTTGAAAATCAAAATAATGCTAGAGCCTATTATATGGTACTCTCTCCGTCCAGAGTAGTTGTCATTCTAGCAATCCTCATGCTAACCGTTGCGTTCTGTCAAATGACCAGTGCCTTCGTACCACAGAGGGACAGGATCGCGTGACCCCAAGCGATTACTTTGAGGCCGTTGCTGAATCCAGTTGCCTTGCAAAGGCTTTGAGTCCGCCTCGCCGAGTTGGGCAGCAAGGGGAGGGCGGCGGCAAGCGGTGCAGAGCCGGTATATGCGAGCCGTCTGTTCCATGCTGTGAGTTGTGACATGTGTTTAGTGAGGAATGAATTCCCATGCTCTACTACCAAACGTATTAGTAGGTAGTGCGGAGTACCATTTTTCAGATCAGTTTTTAAACCAGACCAATATATATTATTGTGCGCCTATGAAAGAGTTATTCATTTTTCCCCATGCATACACTTCTCTATGCCCTAGTGCGCCTATGAAAAAAATTATCTTTTTTTGAGCAAAATGAAAAAAAAAAATCAATCTTGTATTTATATAGGTGGGCCTGGCCAAATCAGAATCAGACCTGGCCCATGGACCAAAGCGACTCTCCGGAGATCCTATATGTAACGCGTGCTACTAGGAGCTTCTGTGTAGCGCGCTTTAAGATTCGCACCGAGGATGATCCAACAAACAAAATTCCATGCGGCGCTGTTGGCTGGTGGGGTGGAGTAGAGACACGTGTCCATTCGTGAGTGGTCGCGGGTGGGATTAGATTTGAACACAAATTTGAAATTAATTTTTCTCTCAAACTGTGATATTCCGTTTTTGAATCCGTTTGAACCATGATGATCTTTAGAATTAATGCAACAAAATGAGATCCTACATGAATCTATATTTTTATATTTCCTTAACTATTTAAATTTCATCATTTTAAATGTATTACTTTAATGTCTCTTCTACTACTTCAACATTTTTCTTGTACCAATTCAACATTTTTTTCTTATACCAATTCTTGAAAATGTTGAAACTGTATATTTAAAAATGTTGATCTAGTTATTTTCAAATGTTGAATCTTATCATCTGTTACATTTGAGCATACTTCGAACTTTTCAACATTTTGTATATTTTGTTTCAATAATTCTAATAAAATATTGAATCAGTGTTTTTTAATAGTTGGATGCGATTTCAAAATATGTTGAATCTGGTTTGGTGAAATATTAAGTATTTATATAAAAGAAAATAAATTAATGTCACAAAACTAGTAAGTTGTTATGAATAAAAGAAAAAAGAAACCGCAGGCCTGCAGCCCACTTGTTACTGGGCTTTAATGGGCCGTGCTACTACAAGAGTAGCCCGGTCTACACATAGGTAGTGATGTCCAAACGGGCGGCACGGCACGGCACGGCCCGGGCCCTAAAAGGCACGGCCCGTTTAATTTCGTGCCGGCACGGCACATTATTAATTTCGTGCCGTGCCGTGCCGCCCGTCGTGCTCGACTCTCGGCCCACGTCACGGCACGCAATGGGTTAAATGTGCCGTGCCGGGCCAAAAGGCTTTAAATTCTTTTCGTGCTTATAAATTATTTTTGTGCCTTAGCAGCACAAAAATCATTTTACCACTAGACTTAAAACCAAAATTCACACAAATTCGTAAATAGAACCACTTGAATTGAAACAAAATTTCAACCATCCAAAAACACCACTAGAATGACCTAAAGGAAACATATTACAAGCAAAAATTTTTGCTAAAAGGCCGTGACAGGCTTCTAACGGGCTACACGTGCTAAAATCGGGCTAGGCGGGCCATCCTAATTTCGTGCCATGCCGTGCCGCCCGTCGTGCTAGACCCTCGGCCCATGGCACGGCACGCACGGGCTAACGGGCCGGCACGGTTCTAAATTAATCGTGCCGTGCCGTGCTTGGGCCGGACCAAAAAATTCGTGCTTCGTGCCAGCCCGCTTGGCACGGCCCCTTTGGACATCAGTACACATAGGATAGGCTCCGCCGCTCCGGGTCTCTCTAGTTTTTCATGCATTCTGTTCTCACATGGAGACTGAACAATTTCATTCGATTCCCGCTCAAGTATTGCTCCAAAGTATTGCTCCAAAGTACGATAAGATTCAGTGATTCACATAGTTATTGAATTCTTTCCATCACAAACCGGACATAGATAACGCAAGTACATACATCGACGCACAGTGACAAATCTATTAACCATTGTAGTAACCGCGATAGTGCTGGGCGGTGCCCAGCGTAGCCATGCATCGAGTCACGTCGTGCAGTAATCCACAGCAGCAGCTCCTCGCAATGGACTCCTCCACACCGCCACGCGCCGACGACGGGGCGCCCGCACGCCGCGCAATGCCGCCGCCGCCGCCGCAGCCTGTACCTCCTCCTTCTCGCCGTCGCCGTCGTCCTCCGGAGCCAGCGCCGCCGACGAAGACGCAGCCGCCGCCACCCGGACGAGCCACGCCTCATGCCCGCCGCCGGCGTGCGCGGCGCAGCGTGCCGTCCCCGGCATCCGCGCGCACAGCGGGTGCACGGCGACCCAGCACGCGGCGCAGCCGTAGCACACGCCCTTCACGTCCTCGCCGCACACCTCGCACACGCCGTGGACGCCGTCGTCGGCGGCGCCCACCCGCCGCCGCAGCTTGTGCCGCGGGTGGACGGCGGACTTGAGCTTCCTCGGGAACCCGCGCGCGCACGCCTCGTGGATCGTGAAGCCGCACCCCGGGTGACTGCAGCGGTAGCGCCGGCCGGCGCCGGCGACCAGGCAGCCGTCGCAGGTGAACTTGCCGCCGCCTGCGCCTTCATCGTCACCGTCGCCGTCGCTGCTCGCTGGGAACAGCCGGTGCGCCGGGTCGTAGGCGAAGTAGGATACTGACTTCTTCCTACACATGGTTGCAGTTACAAACTCACAGTAGCTGGTGCTTCCTGCTGCTGTGCAGTGGCGGAGCCACGTTAGGGCCAGCAGGGGCCCCGGCCCCCCCTTGGCCATGTAATTTTTCTCAAGATCCACAGCTAAATCTGTTGATTAGCTAGTCTAGTTGGTTTGAAAATGCTGAAGAGTGCTGCTTTCTGTGAGACGTTAGCTGACAGATCAGTGTTCAACTTACTCAAGTGCCGAGAAATACTAAGCCAACATAGCTGGGCAGCCTGGGCTATGCCTTTTCGGCTGTTTTTGAAGTTTGTACATGGCTTTGCTACTGTAGCGGCTCCTCCTACCTTTGGTAGCTGGCTCTGCCACTGCTGCTGTGGTCTGCAATTCTGATGAATGCAAACCAGATATCCTTCTTATGTATGCAGTGCTCACTGTCCAGAGCAATGACCGCCATGGAAAAAGAATCAGAAGAATTTTCAGCTCTTCTGGGCAATGATTTGTGGTCAACTTTTCAATGCAGCACTCGCGTGCTCAACAATAGTTTGGAAATTTTGTGGAAAATGTCGCGCGTCTGTCCTCATGCACTGTCGTCTCGATCTGGTATCTCATTTATGCCACGGGTTTTGGTCTGCAGCTGTGGACGTTAAGCTATTCCGATGAGTACAAGTCTGCAACAAATACGCAGGGAATAGCCAACATGACAATGATCTTTCAATCATATTGTTAACTGTTGAATATTCCACTCTAACCACGAAAACAAATCAGAATGATGTCTTAGGTCCTTGTCGTTTTTCTTAACTTTATTTTATGACTGGTGGGTCCTGTAAGTCTTCTGTGGATGCCATGTTACTCTTTAGAGAACGGTCGTGTAAGTTTCTACAGTATGTATCTTTGGAAAAAAAAAAATTTCTACACTATGTGGTTTGATGAAGTTTGCACACGTTATGCATGTCATAGGAGCCTAAATGGACTCTAGTGAAAACCGATACAGATACAAAGTTTTCATTTATCGTCGCTATAGATAAAGGACTGGATCCCAAATGCTTCCTATGTAAAGCTAATAATTACTACGGAAGAGCGCCCTCGAAAAAAATTACTACAGAAAAGCATCTTTAGTTGAATTTCACTTTCCGCAAGAATTCGTGTGCAAAGTTATTATGGGCTTTTAGATCGACCTGTATTGGTATAACTTACTAGTAAACATCAGAGATGGCTGCCTGCTGTGTGTGCCACAATGAGTTTTTGTTTCCGTCTTTGTCAAGTTGGAAACATTGTCACTCTGTTTTTTTTTTTGGGTCAAGTAGTACTCAGTAGATACACAATCCTATGTCTTGAGACGAAATACTGTTGTTTTTTTGGCACCTCAGAACTACGGAGTATTGTGTAAATTTTCTCTGTGATTGCATTGAAGTTTGGACGCAAACACGTAGCCTAGCTATGCATGTCTTTTTGGAGCCCAAATGGACTCCACTGAATATAGTGACAGATAGCGTCTTTTCATTTTATCATCGCTATAGATAAAAAGATCGGATCTCAAAAAGTATAAATTTTATTGTTGCGTTTCACTTTTCCACAAGAATTCGTGTGTGACGTTGTCCTGCACATTTAGACTTCTATCTTTAGAACTTCATATCTTCATAATAATATTTCTACTTTTTTTTTGTACTCAGTAGTAGCTATACAATAATCTTGTTATTTAGTTCATCAGTGCCACTGAGTAAACCCTGCGTTTTGGACCGAACAAGCCCTGAGAGCTCGGCTTGTAGCATGCAACGTCCTAGAGCTTCATGCGATGCGGTTTTGTTTCTTTTTTCTTGTTTCTTTTTTGGAGTATGGAAGACTAAGGTGGGGCCAGCAGGGGGCACATGCCCCCCCATCTCCGTCCCTCCCTAAACACCCATATGCACACACATTCCGGTACTACTTGAACTTCAAATGAGTGCCTAGAGCGATCATGACTATACTCCTTTAATTTTGTCTTAGTTTACTAGGTAAAGCGGTAAGCTGAGCTTGTAGACACAACTCGCTCGTTTGTTCCACTCTGCCACCACGCTAGTCACTAGTTTTATACTCTCCTAACACCAACCCCACCGTCACAGGAGCCTAATTCCAGTTAACTTAAAGCCGGTAACACTCATTGAACATCATGGTCTGAAAACGCTGAAATCCAAAATATCTCGGATCGTGACGTATTATGGGTCCAGTAGTCAAAGTGGCAAGAGCTGGCCGTATATGTAGGATTGGGCTTCTGACCGGGCCTTTCGGGCTGTTTGTTTGACTTCTAGACTCGGGCCATTTGCTGGCCTTGTTGTTACTTGAGCCTTCCGGTCCATCTGTGCACATTGGCGACATGTATAGCCCACGTAAACCTATTGGTAAATCTCGGCCCGCAGTTGCGGGATAGGGTGCGCTCCACTTCCAAGAGGCCACGTCGGCGATCACCGGCCACTCGCTTCGGCTGGTCCCGGCGCTGCCACCCTGCGAACAAAACAGGGACCTTGAGCAGCGGCACAGCTGGAGCGAACGGAAAGGAATCAGAAGAGGAGGAGAGCAAGCGAGTCAGTCTCATGGCGCTCTACTCTGTTCTCGCCGCGTCGCCGTCTTCTCGTCTGCCGTCCTTCGGCCGCACGGCGTCCAGCCATGGTACATGTCCTGCATTCAAACACAGAGCTTGCTATTTTTTTCTTTTTAGTTTGGTTTTTTTTTCCAATTAATTTTCGGTTGGTTCTTGTAGCTATTTCCTTTAAGCTCCATGAATCTTTGAAGTAGAAATAGAAAGCTTGAGAGCCTTGAATTTGCTTATCCGAAGAGGAAGAGGATCTAAAAAGACATAAGAAAAGGCAAATAAATGTTGTGACATTTTGTTTTCGGGGTGCTCAATTAGTACACAGTTTCATGGCCATTTGTTCCCAAGAAGAACAGAGCAAAAAATGGTTTAGGTTGAGGTAGTTCCGATCCTTTTTGGAGGTGGGGGGAAAAAAAATCTGAACTCTGAACAAGGCTTATGGACTGCAGAATACTGAATCTGTAGAAACATTAGAGGATTATTGAGCAATTGCTCATTTCGCTGCACTATCTATATATTCTGACTGGCTGACGGCTGAGTGCTCACCATTCTGACTGACAAAATGCAGCAGCGTGCCTGCTGCGCGTCACGTCGAGCAAGCGGCGAGTCACCTCCAGGGCCGCCACGTCACTCTCCGTCAGGTGCGAGCAGAGCGCGAAGCAGGGCGGCGGCGGCGGCGCCGGCGTGTGGCTGGGCCGCGCGGCCATGATCGGTTTCGCCTCTGCCATCGCCGTCGAGGTGTCCACCGGCAAAGGCTTCCTCGAGGTACGTTATCACACAGCACTAGTGTTGGTTCAGTAAGCTCTGGAAACGTGTGGTAGAGTGCAAAGAGACTAATAATAAGCGCTCGCCGTGTTGGTGCAGAACTTCGGCGTGGCGACGCCGGCGCCGACGCTGGCGCTGGTGGTGTCGGGGCTCGTCGTCGGCCTGGCCGTCTACTTCCTGCTCCAGTCCGGCTCGCAAGACTGACTGACCACGTCATTGATCGCACCGTGAAGTGCAAATTTCTCAGAGGCGGCGTACCTGTGTGCATCCCATGCTGTCTAGCAACTGACGCTCATCTGCAACTTACAGTAGTTGCAATTCAATTAAGAGAAAAATTGCTGTGAAATGTTTGTCTTTCTTTCCAACAGGAGGAATGTTCCTCGGATTCTATCAGAGAAACCGTGATGCTTTACTTGTGACAGAATAAACGAGGTTAAACATCGTCCAGCTGCTCCCCTAAATCCAGGTGGAGACTGATGCTGGCAAAAAAAAAAAAAAAAACATGGGTACAGTTCCAGAAACGACACCCAAGCATGTGAAAACAAATCGAATACGGACCGGATAACGCTTTTCGTGTATTTGTATCTATACTATAATACGGATATGAATACAAATATAAATATTGTTAAAATAGAGTGTGAACCGTGAGATGCGAGGTGACTTGTATAGATGGAATGACAACTGCGTCAACCGATCGATTGTTTCTTGAACATGATTGGAATTGACTTCACACCATCCACATCTATGAATATTTATACCATTCTTTGTCCGTGGTCAAATTAACAAACTTTTGTGGCTGAAGTTAATTTATACCATTCCATTCTCCAAAAAAAAAATACCATTCTCTGCCCATGTTAAAAACAACAAACTTAGTTTTTAAATTTGGAAATGTTTTATTCCTATAATACAAAGATACACAAGTCTTCTACTTGTTTGAGAAAAAAATATAGAAATGTCTTTATTCTTGTGTATTAATTTATGAAGAAGATTAGTCTTAAAAAAAATTATGAAGAAGATCCAGTGTTGATAATTTCCCTTCTTTCGTAGGGAGAACGCTTACCTTTTCAACCCTAGCTACAGCCACAGGTTAGATACAACCTCAAAAGTAAAGAAGATTCTTCTGGCAAAGTTTATGAAGGAAAAAGTCCATTTTACTCTTCCGAACAATTCACTTTCTCTGATTTACCCCGTGGACAAAATCATGGCTTAAATTACTCCCTCAAACAATTCATGTTGGTGCAATATACCCCTTATCATGATTTGTCTTTTTCGTTTCTCTGTGTACAAATTGAATTTGAAGCTCAAAATTTGTTTGATGATAATTAAAATACTTATAACATATTTTTTGATACTATTTATATGGTATAATAGAAATTATCAATAATTATTTTTACATTGTTTATTGTGTGAGCTATCATCATGCAAAATTTTAGCTTCAAATTCAACCTGTACGTCGAGAAACAAAAAAAAAATACAAATCGCAATAGGGGAATATTGCACCAACCTGAATTGTTTGAGGGAGTAAATTTAGCAATGATTTTGTTCAGGGCGTAAGACAGACAAAAAGAATTGTTTGGAGGAGTAAAATGGACCTTTCTCTTTTATGAATACGTTATGTTCCACTAGGTACGTGATAAATGTATTTAACCCTTAAAAATTGTCTACAAGGAATTTTTTTCTAGTATTAACATGAGGCAGCTCATCAATTGTGCTCATTGCACGACAAAGGACATGGTGATCAAATTGGAGCAGGTGCCATCGTCGTGCTTCTTTGGTTTTGTTGCCTGTAGAATGGCACAATGGTGTAGATGGTTTGGATGATAGTCACGACGAGGGCGGCGCTTGCAGCGATGAAATTGATGAAGGACGTGGGTTTCCGGAAGTAAGTGTGGGTGATGTTGGCGCGCCACATATTCCACGGCTTCCGGACGTGGGTGTTCAGCTGCCGGTGCACCGTGTTGAGCGCGCTCTCCGGCTCGAGCACGACGTCTTTGGAGATGCTGTTAAATAGCTTTGCCACCTCCTTGTTGCTGCCCATGGAGTTCTGGATTATCCCCTTGGAGCTCAGCAGCGCCACGTCCTTGGCCGAGTCGACGAGGTTGTACATGAAGAAGACAAACGCTGTCACGTCGTTCCCGGTGCCGACGTGCAGCCGCTCGAAGGCCATCATGTTGAGGAGCATGTACTCGGTGGAGTCGTCGACGAACACGGCCGGCATGCTCAGCACGCCGCGCCGGAACTGGATGTCGTGGAGGCTGTCCGTGGAGCTCGGCTTGAACTGGATCCCCGCCTCGTACAACTGCACCGCGGAGAGGATGACGTTCATATCTGACTCTGGCTCGGCGTGCGTGTCCTTCGGCATCTGGTAGGGGTCATAGAGCATGCTCCGGCGGTACACGTCTAGAGGGTGGAGCCCTAGGCCGACGCCGGGCGGAGGAAGGTGGGACGTTGGGGACAGGAACCGTACCACCATCCTGTTAATGGCGTCGTGGTTCTGCGTGGCATCCGTCATCCATGCACGCGAGTACAGTATATATGTTAGACTTCAGATATAAATAACAAGAACAAGTAACAACATATATGATGGCCACGTAGTTGGTAGCCGTGTAAAAGCAGATGTATCAGAACCTGACTAGAAAACGCATATTTCCTATATATCAGGCACCGAAATTTTTTTTCTTTCTCTCTGTCAAAATTTGGGTTGTTGCAATAGGTATTTCATCATCATACTAATGGGAAAATGCAGTATGAATATGTGCGATTTATCTTATCGATTCTCTTACTGTCTTACCACATCAATAAAGTTCATTTCAAATCATGCATTGACAAAGCTGGTTTCTAATGAGTGTCACGAGGAAAGGGAAAGAACTCTTGTTGACAGATCTAACTTTGCTTTTCCTTTGCCGCCCTTGATTGCATAAAAGGACGGAAAAAAAAAGAAAGATAACTCACCGATTAAACAATGCAATGACCCTTGGCTGTCTCTGCTGTAACAAAAGCTTGGTGCGCAGGAGTGGCAAGCAGAAAATATGCGAAGGGTATTTTGAACCATTTTTTCTATAACGATACATGTGGGTAATTTTTTTTATCCAATTATCGTGGTAATTTTTAACTCTTACAAGTGAACATGGTGATTTTTTTTTCTTGGGAAAATCTTAAGATTTGACCGGGGAAAAATAAAGAGGTATTTACCATAGGCCTCGATGTCTCTACAGCGACGAGCTTCGCAAGCAGGAGGAGTGGCAGCTGGTTCTCGAGCATGAGCATGTCACGTCGGATATAAGGCACCGTGTGGAGCACGCCATGGGGGCTGAAGATGGAGTCGGTAGGCGAGTAGCCGCCATGGTTCTTCCCGCCGTGGCCGGCCGCCCTCATCACCTCCAGCAGGAAGCACCCGTCGACGATCATCATCGCCAAAAACTTGCCCCTACCGTCGACGCCGCGCCACTCGGCGTCGAGGTCGAGGTATGCGCTCTGCAGCTCCTCAATCACCTCCTCGACGGCGGCGGCGAACTCCTGCAGCGGCTTCTTCGCCCGCCGGACGAAGTGGCGCAACGCCCGGCGCTTGTGCTTCTCCATCGGCTGTAACACTTTGACAGGCATCGGCTGTGAGATATATTGTGCTCGATTCTTGGCCACATTATTGTGCCCACTTAAGAGAAACAAAATGATCCATGTGCAGCAAATTTTCGATTGGTATCTATGGATTGATCACAAGCCGAAACATGGTTAGAGCTCTAATATGTCTTGAACTTATACTGAATTCAATTAATCTAAATCTCGTAACATTTTCTGATCTATTTGATAGTCGCCAATTAAAAGGAGACATTTTCGCAATTTTTGTTATAGCCCTTGCGGCTGCTGAAGCAGCTATTGGACTATCCATTCTTTCTTCCATCCATCGTAACAGAAAATCCACTCGTATCAATCAATCGAATTTTTTGAATAATTAGACATAGAATCCTCTAAACAAATAAACAAAGACGCATATATAATAATATAATAATATGGAACATTAAGATTAATAATAATAAAATTTGAGTTTTTTTTCTTATTTTTATTTGAGAATACCCATTTTTTATTTTAAGTAGGTTATTTCAGATTATTCTTTTTTACTTATTATTCTTTTTTACTTATTTCATTTTGCTTGAATTTTGCATTTTTGCAATTCATTGATATTGCAATATTCAAATTGCAATAATTTATATTGAAAAGATGATAGCTAATTTATTGGCTAATTCGAATTAGTATGTAGAATTCGTATAATTATGAATGTTGAAGTCTTAAATTCAAGTCTCTTGGCTCTTTTCACGCTTTCTCACAAACAGATTAAGAAATATATTACATTATTTGTTAAAGTTTGGATAAACCATTGCTTCGTCTGGTGTCTACAATACATCTAACTTATAGAGTACTAATTTATTTTATTTATTTTACCAGATCGAAAATTTTATGTTGAAAAGGAAAATTTATAGATCCAATGTCACATTCTGTAAAAATTTATGATACATGTATAGGATGCACTCAATGTGTACGGGCTTACGGAGTGATGAATATAAGTCATGTGATATAAATAAGACCACCTCTCAACAAAATGATGTCCGCTGAGGGTACATCGGATGCAATCATTGTCGCCGTAGTGGAAGGGGCCCAGCGACACCACCTGCGGGGTTGACGTCCTTGATGCACGCTGGCACGCGGTAGATGTAGTGGCGCCGGGACGCCTCCTCGGAGGCGTCGGCCTCGCTCAGCGTCTCCTCCAGCTCCGACGCCGCTGGACGCCATGGATACGACTGGCAAATTAACAGGGATTTGGTTGCTAGCTAGAGAGCTAATGATCTCTGTTTGTGACAACAGGAAGCAGTGTACTCTAAGCGATATGTATACTAGCTCTAGGTAGTACGACTTTTGAGTGTAAACTAATGTTCAGCCGATGGCCACTAGCTGGGTGGAGCACTGAGGAAGCGAGGAATGTGTAAAAGCCGGAGCTTCCTTTCTTGAAGGAGAAACTTGGGTGCTAGGACAATAGAGTAGAGGGCAGGGGAGGCATCTTATTTTTTTTTTCTATTGAGAGTTTCGATGATGAGAGGTGGAGGAATCAAGAAATGAAGCTCCTGTTTGCACGTGAATAAGAAACGGTTTCAATTTCAATTCCAAATGGCTGTATCATGTATTATATGTATTGTATGCCTTGTTATTAAAAAATCATAGGAATGTTGATTGTTACCTTCATGAAGCAAAATGGTGCCCTCGTTTCAGCTGAGGTACAATGTCAGCTCATAGGCTTCATACCTTTAGCTTTATCTCCAGTCTGCCTATTTGTGTTGCTCGGACGGTTGCGCTGAGGCAGGTCGGGTTCTTAGTATGTGAATAGTTCAGGATTGCAATTGTTTATTCAGCTCCGCAACTTGCTACTATGGACATGCTAATTTCACCTTTTTGCTGTATTGTATTCAAATTTTTTCTGAATATTCATATATTTACTAAAAATTGATAGCACAAAAATGGCACTAATAGTTTCTTTACTTCTTTCGTTCAACCCTCACTAGAAGGACGCCTACTCTAAATCTTTTCTTTATTCTATATATATTTTCAAATTTTATACTTTAACTTTCTCCTCGTCTTCTAGATCAAAAGTTCCCGCAGCAACGGGCGAGGTTGTATATACAACTGGTAACACGCTAACACCTAACCTCTTGTAACATTAGATCCTGCATTCTCTCTATAAGAAACTACTCACTCCCTCCAACCTTTTAACCTCTATAATATAACATATGCAACAAAGACCAGAAGTCAACCCAGTTCCAAATTGAGTACTGTCAGGCATCTGGCCGTTTAAGTTGGAAACATGCACATTTCCAAGTTTCCATAGCGTCCAAAGAACAGCTACAACCCTAACAATCACCGTGTGCCATGAGTTTTTGAGAAAAATAGTTTAGCCAATCGCTAAAAACATCGTGGACATCGTCGACAGGTGCTCGATTGAAACCGAAACAAACACCATTGTAACAAACTCCAAACTAATTTAGCCACTGGACATGCAGTGGAAGAAGAGATCAAAGGGATGTCCTCTTTGAAAGCAACTTACAATCACCGGTCCATATTCTTCATCATCAAACTTCGAGATAGATATTATAATAACAAAATCCACATTACCACACTCATTACATAATTTAAGCTTTCAATGTGTTGTGAAGAAAATTTGAAGCCCAACTTGAATCAGCCCATGCACGGGGGGAGGTATAGATAAGAGGAGGCAGCCCAACTGTGCTCATCACAAGCGGAAAGTTTTTGTAGCTCTTAAGAGCATGTGCTATGGGACAAGCAACCAATCAGGAAGCTCTGCGCTGATGAGTGCGCCGAGTCCACCGGTTTCCAATACCCGAGCCGAATGTTGGAAATACACCCGCCGCGTATGGAATACGCAGGTATGCTTGGACCCGCATGGGCCCCACATGACGCCAAAAGGTTTCCTTTCCCTGGCTCGATGATTCAACGCAAGTCCCTCGCTCACAGCTTTCTTCCTCCTCGCCGCCGCACACCATGGTAGCCTCGAGATCCACCAAATCCGGCGAATCTCATGGTTGCCCAACCCCACCCCCCCCCCCCCCCCCCCCACGCCCCCCCGGGGATCCAGCAACTCCGGCGGTGACCATGATTGCCCCTGCTGGATCTCGGCCGTCTCCCATCCTATTCTCTGGATGTGATTCAAATCTTCCTATTGCGGCGGTGCCCATGGTTGCCCTCGGTGTTGTTGAGCACTTCCCCCGCTGCAGTACCCCCTTCTTCCTTTTTCTGTTTTGGGACGCCTGCAGCATTTGGTGGAGGTCGATTCCATGGTCTGGCGCCACCATTACCGCCTTCTGGAGCTCATCCGGCGGTGGTAGATTCTCATGTGCACGATTCCTTGGATTTTATGGGACTGCTAACTCTTGACTTGCCCTGATGGCAAGTGTGGCGACAAAGGATGGTGGTCAAATTTGAGGAATTTTAACTCTAAGGTCGGCAAAGATATTTGTTTTGCATGGCTTGCTACTTTGGTTTGGTGAGGCAAAATGATGGTTTCTTATTCAACGTTTTGTTGCTCTGATAACTTGCAGTTGTATTTTTAACCATGAATGTCGTACCTCCTCATTACCCAATCAGTTCCATATGATGGGTTTTAATTGATCTTCAGTGCCATATGATGGGTTTTAATTGATCGTCAGCGCCATATGATGGGTTTTAATTGATCAAAAATAGTGAAAAGTTACTCCATTGACAGATGCACACGCTGGTAGGAATCTGGTAGCATGAGGAACACACATCCCAGAAAGTTTAGTGGCTATAGTGTTTATCCTATTTATATGTTTGCAAGCCTCTAAGCTTACTCCACATAGGCTGCTCTACAATAATCAAATTCTATGTGGAACTTCACAAGTTTTGACGTTAGGAAATGCGGTCCCTACATGAACATCTTTTCAATAACGTACTGATTACAAATATGGTACCAATATTGTATCATGTCAAGTAATGTTTTGGCAGATTGAACTTGCAGTTTCTTGCAATATTCTTGAATGGGATTTTCCCTTGACGTATATGCATTAAGGTGTTTACTAACATATTAAATAGCACTCATATAAGAATTATTAAGAAATTCTTTCATACAAGAGAGTAACTAGCAAGCACAATTAAGACATCAACTTGTTGAACTGACATATGAAGCAGATATATATGAAGTAGATATACTATTTTTAGTAAGAGGCGGACTCCTGATAGCCAATTGTGTTGTATTAAAGTTGTGGTCCTCTAGGCATGTGTTCCATTTTGTTAAATAAACTGATGGCATGAATTGTTTGATACTGCACCTGTTTGATGTGTCTGCCTCTTGCCTCTCTTTTTGAACAAATGAATTCTTATTAGTGTTCTGAAAAGTTGGAGAACAACATGGGCTCACACTTTGAAGTGTTGAAGGTGTTGGAAAACAACTTGTGCCATATCTGAATATGCTGCTTGGCTCTTTTTAAACAGCCCAGCATGCGTTGCTTTCCCTTTGTAATAAAGCCAATGTCACCCACATGTCCATTGCTATTTATAGGAAGAGACTGGCAGAATTTTACTGCTCTGATTCCTTGTAGAGAAAACAACCAAGCTATTGGTGCTCACATGCACAACCAATCTGGAGATTGATGGACAGTGGACACATGTTTCCCTCCCTTGCACATGGCTATTGGTGCTCTAATTTTTTTTTTTGGTAGGTATTGGTGCTCTAATTTTGCTTAAACAATGATGCTGCAACAAAGTAATAATGTTTTTTAATTAGATAAACACTCTTCTATCTCTCAACCTGCAACTGGTAAATTAGACTTAGAATCAAGTGATTATGTTTTAACAACAATATGCTGCAGGTTTACGCATTATATTAGATTGTTAGGGCTTGGAATCAATTGATAATGTCTTACCAACAACATAATTTGAGGTGTTTTCTGGATATCTATCACAATTACCAACTTAACATCAAATTGTTTTTTGGGTCGCCATAAGTTGTGTATATGCAGATGCAGTGCAAAATTTTAAACTAATCAAATTGTTTTTTTTTTGTAAACCAGTTGTTTAATCTGAATGTTTCATGAAGCTCAGGAATTGTTTTTTTTTAGCAGGACTAGAGACACATGTTGGCAGCTTGGAGCACGACATGGACGGGTACTACATATATATGTAGGAGTATATGCTATTTATAGCATTGACCTGGTAGGCTGCAATACTCTAGCCACAATTCTAGTGTGACAGATTAAGATGAATATACAAGTTATCTACCTCAATACTTTTTACAAAATAATATTGGTATTTTCTAGTATATATTGCATGCACTTTTTTGAAAGTACATTTGTGACAATCCCAGTTTCCTACACCAATATACGCAAAAGTTTTACAGTGTATGTTAGTCCATGTATCTTTTAAGCAAATCTTCACTAGTATATCCTGCTGGGATGCTGCATCTGAAGAAATAAAGCACACAGGGTTCTACTGCCCAACTTTCTACTAATACATGTCACTGATTTGGATTTAGAATAAACAATTCACCTTTATATTGTGGACTTGTGACTAAAGGTCGAGTAATTCACTAGTAATTATCTACCTGTACGTAAACGTTTGTGATTAGACATGCACTGTAAGGTTTCTTTCCACCTGGAATGGCATGGAACTGCATCAATTTTTAAACTCCATGTTTTAGCTGGCTTAGGTAGGGAGACAACAATAGCTAGGTCTGTAGAATTTTAAGGCAATGCGAGATGCATGCCACTTCATGTGTAATGTTACGGGTGTCAGGTTATTTATAAAGATGTTTAGCCGAATGGTATTGATATTTGGTAGAGCTAAGTATCAATCAGTCAATAGTGATATGACCCTATCCTATATCATATTTGCAGTTATTGTTGAAAATCTTTCACTAATATGATGATACTCAATGTTTGCAACAACTTGAATACAGTGAAACCAATTCTCTGTATCCGACTATTGATTGTTCCAGCCTAATATTTTTGGAAGAAAGTTTAAGTTAACTGTTTTTTAACATCTCTGTTAGTATTATGTAGCACTACTCAATTATTGTGACCAGCAGTAAAAGGTAAAAACACTAACGGAGATGTTAAAATCAATTTTGTACTAGTAAAATAATACTCTTCCATGGTGTTATAATTAATTGCTTTTTAACATCTCAGTTAGTATTCGCTCACTGTTATCCATGATGTTTTTACTTTTTACTTTTGGCCTCAATAATTGAGCCAGGGCGGAGGGATGAAGCAGCTCGTGACTCCAGTGGTCCCAGAAAGTTCAAACCCAACCGCGGTCCCCTCTGACGCACGCATGGCAGCACAAGGCAACTTCTCCATATACAGTCTTGCAGAAAAGCAAAGGAATCCCCAATACACAAACAATACCTACACCACTTCGTACGCTGCTGCAATCCCAAACATCATCCGACGGTTGCATGTTGTAGAGCACATGCTCTTAAGAGCTATATATCCGCTTCGTCATCACAAGCAAAAGACATAGTAGTGATCATCAAACTGGAGCGTGCCGGCGCCATCATGGTGCTGCCTTTTTTCGGTTAACCCTTGTAGAACGACACAACGGTGAAGATGGTCTGAACGACGATCATGAGGACAACAATGCTTGCAGCGACAAAAGTGACGACGGACGTGGGGCTCCGGAAGTAGGTTGTGCGTGCGATGCTGGCACGCCACACGTTCCACGGCCTCCGGCAGTGCGCGTTCGCCCGCCGGTGCACGGCGAGGAGCGCGTTCTCCGGCTCGATCACCGCGTCCGATGGAACAGCGCCGTGGAACAGCGCCGCCACCGCCTCGTCGCTTCCGATGGCGTTCTGGATGATACCAGTGGAGTCCAGCAGCGCCACGTCCTTGGCAGTACGGAGGATGTTGTCCATGAAGAAAACGTACGCCGTGACGTCGTTCCCGGTGCCGGCGTGCAGCCGCTCGAAGGCCATCATGTTGAGGAGCGTGCACTGGGTGGCGTCGTCGATGGACATCGCCGGCATGCTCAGCACGCCGCGCCGGAACCGGATGTCGTGGAGGCTGTCCGTGGCGCTCTTCTTGAACCGGACCCCGGCCTCGTGAAGATCCGTCGCCGGCCGGATGATGTCCATGTCTGACGCCGGCGCGTGGTGCGTCGTGTTCTCCGGCGTATGGTAGGGGCCGTGAAGCATGCTGCGGCGGAACACGTCGAGTGGGTGGAGGCCCAGGCCGGCGCCAGCCGGCGGCAGGGGGGGCGACGGGGACAGAAACCTTAGCACCATCCTGTTAACGGTGTCGTCGTTCTACGTGGCACATACATGCGACGAGTACAATTTGTTAGACAGACTTCAGCAAGATCAAGAAATATAAGCACGTACTCCCTCCATTTTTCTTTTGATGTCGTTCCGACAAAGATTTTTAGTGCAAAATGAACTAGCATTTGTGTCTGAAACAACATCATTTTGCAACTGGAGGTAGTAGTTTGTAATAACCGTGTAAAAAGCTAGAGCAAAGCCTGTTTAACACAATTATAGTGTCTCGTTAATAAGTACAAATATAATAAGCATTTCTAAGTTTAGCCAACAAAATGAAGTAAGATCATTTTTATGTTGCTAACATTTTTGAATTTATTTATTGTTGATGGCAGTCATAGTTTGAAAATTTTGAACTTTGGTCAAATTTGGCATCTTCTTTAATCTTTACGAAGTACTTGCTCCGTTATTGAATTGTTGTCGTTAAGACAACAATTTCAGTTCAATTTTAAACTACGTTTGTTCTCCTAGCTAACGGCATTAATTTGAGAAGGGAGGGAGTAAAAGAGTACTTACCGCAGGCTTGGCTGCCTCTACGGTGAGGAGCTTCGCTAGCAGGAGCAGTGGCAGCTGGTTCTCGAGCATGAGCATGTCACGGCGGATGTAGGGCACCACGTAGAGCACACCATGGCGGCTGAAGATGGGGTCGTTAGGCGCGTAATCGCCGCCGACGAAGTTCCCCCCGCTGGCGGCGCCTGCCGCCCTCATCACCTCCAGCAGGAAGCACCCGTCGACGACCATCATCTCCAGGAACTTGGCGCCGCCCTCGTCGTCGCCGCCGCACCACTCGGCTGCGACGGCGTCGAGGCCCCGGTACGCGCCATGCAGCTCCTCCGCCACCTCCTCGACGGCGGCGGCGAACTCCCGCAGCGGCCGCCCGGTTCGCCGGAGGAGGTGGCGCAGCGCGCGGCGCTTGTGCTCCTCCATGGGCCGCAGCCGCTCGTCGCCGTGGTGGAAGGGGCCCAGCGACACGGCCTGCGGCCGGTACGCCTTGGGGTTGAGGTCCTTGATGCACGCCGGCACGCGGTAGATGCTGTGGCGCCACCACCCGGACACCTCTACCGAGGCGTCGGCCTCGCTCAACTTCTCCTCCACCTCCGCCATCCACTCCCACTTGCTGCTGCCGGCGGCGGCGGCCGCCATGGATCCGATCGACTGGCAAGTTAACAGGGATTTGATTGCTAGCCACTAGATAGCTAATGATGTGTATATATATGTGTGTTTGTGACAGGAAGTTAGCATCTGGAATTCTGACCTGTGTGTATACTACTAGTACGACTTATGAGTGTAATTTAATGTTCAGTCGATGGTTAGTAGCTGGTTGTGGAGCACTGACGAAGCGAGGAATATGTAAAAGCCGGAGCTTCCTTTCTTGAAGGAGAAATTAATTTGGGTGCTGGGGGGATAGAGTAGAGGGAAGAGGAGGCATCTATTTTTCTTGCTTTTTCTGAGATTTTGCATGATGAGAGATGAAGGAATCAAGAAATGAAGCTCTTGTTGCACGTGACTAAGACACAATTTTATTTCCAAATGGCTTTATCACGTATTATACTACGTCCAATAAGAAGCAATTTCAGTTCCAACATATATTGTATGCCTTGTCACTTAAAAATCATACGAATATTGATGGTTATAGCTGCGGTACGATGTTGATCAGCTAATTGACTTCATTCCTTTTGCTTCTCCTTTGGTTTGTGAATAGTTGCAGATTGCAGTTGTTCATTTTTTATCTGCGATCCGCTACTATTAACCTGTAATAAAAAAGTTTCAGTCCCATTAGTGCCATTATTAGTGAAGAGGCTCACTTTGCAATGCTTAATCCCTTGTAGGCCATTGAAATGGCACTAGAAGGATTGAAAAATTAACCTTTGACAATGGAAAGATATGAGATAAAACGTTATCCCAATTTGATATAAGAGATTTGCCCACTCTTTTATTGTTTCTTTGTTAGTGGTAGACATACTTTTTCTTTCTATATCATGATCATGCATGCAATATTTTTTTTCTTTTAGATGTTCTGTTCTCTTTTAGGATTTCCAATATATTTCTCCTAATTTTTATATCCTTTGACTCATTTTTATAACATCTCATTTATTTTTCCAATGAATGTTTAAATAGAATTCATGAAGCGTTTCAGTCAAGTTTTTGACGCTTTGAGTAGTGCAATTTATATATTATCTTGATTTTTGAAGGTAAAAGAAAGCCACCAGTACAACATCAATCTTGCGATGGCTGCGCTAGACGGTCATATGATGGAGGCCGACTCTTGATGCCCAGCAAAAGCGATGATATGGTGGTTGCCCCACTGCTCGCTTCCAACTGTCTAAGATTGCAGCAAAAATGCTCAGCATGTGTCCCTATCAAATATATATATGGCAAACTAGCGAGAAGACCCATGCAAATAGCGTGTATAGATTTGTTACCATCTAATTCTAGCATTCTCTTAATTGAATTTCATCTCTTTACGACAAAGACTCTGCTTTGAATTTGTAATTCTCTATCTGATTATTAGCCCGTTCACCTGCACGGTTGCAGGACTAGCAGTACTCAAACTGGAGCGGGCGCCGTCGCCATGCTGCTTTTGTCTTGTCCCTTGTAGGACAAGATGGCGTAGATGGTCTGGATGATGGTCATGACGAGGACGACGCTTGCGGCCATGAAATTGATGAAGGATGTGGGGCTCTGGAAGTAGGTGTGAATGAGGTTGGCGCGCCACATGATCCACGGCTTCCGGCAGTAGGCGTTCACCTGGAGGTGCACGGAGTCGAGCGCGCTCCCAGGCTCCAGCAAGATGTCCTTGGCGATGCTGTTGAAGAGCCTCGCCACCGCCTTGTCGCTGCCCACGGCGTTCTGGATGACGCCCCTGGAGCTGAGCAGCGCCACGTCTTTCGTCGAATCGATCAGGTTGGCCATGAAGAAGACGTAGGCGGTGACGTCGTTGCCCGCGCCCGCGTGCAGCCGCTCGAACGCCATCATGTTGAGCAGCATGTACTCGGTGGAGTCGTCGACGGAGACGGCCGGCAGGCTCAGCTCGCCGTGCCGGTACCGGATGTCGTGGAGGCTGTCGGTTGTGCTGGTTTTGAAGCGGATACCGGCCTCGTAGAGCTCAACCGCCGACCAGATGATGTCCATCTCCGGCTCGGCGTACTGGTGCAAGCCGCCCCGCGGGGTCTGGTATGGGCCGTAGAGCATGCTCCGGCGGTACACGTCGAGCGGGTGCAGGCCCAGGCCCACGCCGGCCGGCAGCAGGTGCGACGTTGGGGACAGGAACCTGAGCACCATTCTGTTGATGGCGTCGTCGTTCTGCGTCGTCGTCCGTGCACATGCGAGTACAGCAGGTTAGTTCATAAATAAACATTAAAATAATCATGTGAAGTCATGCGGAGACAAAGCTGGTTCTAGCGAGTGTGACCTCGTGTGAAAAACGGTAAGAACTCAAGATCGATGGTGACCGATCTAACTTTGCCTCCTCGACTGGGTACAGGAAAGGTAAAAGGGAACCTGCTACTACTGAAACTAATTTTACGTGACTTGTTTTAAGGAGTAAAAAGGCAGTACTAGTTACCGGCGCCTTGGCTGTCTCGACGGCGACGAGCTTAGCGAGCAGGAGCAGCGGCAGCTGGTTCTCGAGCATGAGCATGTCACGTCGGATGTAGGGCACCCTGTAGAACACGCCATGCCGGCTGAAGACAGAGTCGTTAGGCGCGTAGTCGCTGACGTTCCTACTGGTGTTGCCGGCCACCCTCATCACCTCCAGCAGGAAGCACCCGTCGACGATCATCATCTCCACAAACTTCTCCCTACCTTCGTAGTCGCGCCACTTGGCGTCGAGGTCCACGTACGCGCTCCGCAGCGGCTCAATATCCTCCTCCACGGCGGCAGCGAAGTCTTCCAGCGGCCTCCCGGCCCGGCGCAGAAGGTGGCACAGGGCGCGGCGCTTGTGCTCCTCCATCGGCTGCAGGTGCGCTTCGCCGTGGTGGAAGGGGCCAAGCGACACCACCTGCGGCCGGTATGCCTTGGGGTTGAGGTCCTTGATGCTCTCCGGCACGCGGTAGATGCAGTGGTGCTGCCACCGGGACACCTCCACGGAGGCGTCGGCCTCGCTCAGCATCTTCTCCACCTCCACCATCCACGCCGGCCTCCGGCTACGGCCACCGGCCGCCATGGATCCGACGGGAAAATTCTATGTGTGAATTATGCCGATGGTGATGTCCAAATTAACAGGGATTTGATGGCTAGCTACTAGATAGCCGCTGTGCTGATGGATGCATATATTTTCTTCATTTCGTGACAGCAAGTTAGTAACTAGAACTCTAGCCATATATAGACTGAGGATGCACATAGGCATCTGAGCTTGCTTGCATCAAGGCTTGGCATGGCTTCTCCATGGGTGAGATTCGTAGTTCAGTGTTAATAGAACCTCGTCGGAACGCTAAACAGAACTAAAACGCCAACATTAGAGGGAGATGCCATGGTCATTGCGACATGCATGCTTTTATAGCTGAGAGAGATGACCAGGTCGTCAGAGGATGCATACTACTCCTGTATATTAATTAGCGAATTTAAGCATGATTTACGTAGAGACATTAAGATACTAGTCCAGCTTATGAGTGTACTGTAATGTTCAATCCATGGTTAATTAGCTGGCAGGAGCACTGAAGAAGCGAGGAATATATGTAAAAGGGCGGCCATCTGGCAGTGTTTGGATTGGAATCGTGTGAGGATGAAGGAGAAAGTTGGGTGCTAGGAGGATAGAGTAGAGGGCAGGGGAGGCATCTCATTTTTGCTTTTCTGAGATTTTCCATGATGAGAGATGAACGAAGCACTTTGTTCCATGTGAATCACCACGCTCTATCATGCATTACTGAGATGTGCTTTCCTGTTTTTGAGATGTCATAGTTTTTTTTTTAAAAAAAAATCAGGATGCCCCTTTCTAGTTCTTTAGCTTTAAGCATCACAAAAGGTGACTGGTCCATGAGGAATCAAGTAGTGTTCGATTCCATCCTTTAACCCGGCAATAAAACATCTGCTGTCATAAAATGGACTTTTCTCTGTTATGAATACGTTTTTATGTTCCACTAGGTACGCGATAAATATATTTAACCCTTAAAAAATTGTCTACAAGGATTTTTTTCTAGTATTAACATGAGGCGGCTCATCAATTGTACTCATTGCACGACCAACAAAGACATGGTGATCAAATTGGAGCCGGTGCCATCGTCGTGCTTCTTCCTTGGTTTTGTTGCCTGTAGAATGGCACAATGGTGTAGATGGTTTGGATGATAGTCACGACGAGGGCGGCGCTTGCAGCGATGAAATTGATGAAGGACGTGGGTTTCCGGAAGTAAGTGTGGGTGATGTTGGCGCGCCACATATTCCACGGCTTCCGGACGTGGGTGTTCAGCTGCCGGTGCACCGTGTTGAGCGCGCTCTCCGGCTCAAGCACAACGTCCTTGGAGATGCTGTTAAATAGCTTTGCCACCTCCTTGTCGCTGCCCATGGAGTTCTGGATTATCCCCTTGGAGCTCAGCAGCGCCACGTCCTTGGCCGAGTCGACGAGGTTGTACATGAAGAAGACGAACGCAGTCACGTCGTTCCCGGCGCCGACATGCAGCCGCTCGAAGGCCATCATGTTGAGGAGCATGTACTCGGTGGAGTCGTCGACGAACACGGCCGGCATGCTCAGCACGCCGCGCCGGAACCGGATGTCGTGGAGGCTGTCCGTGGAGCTCGGCTTGAACTGGATCCCCGCCTCGTACAACTGCACCGCGGAAAGGATGACGTTCATATCTGACTCTGGCTCGGCGTGCGTGTCCTTAGGCATCTGGTAGGGGTCATAGAGCATGCTCCGGCGAAACACGTCTACAGGGTGGAGCCCTAGGCCGACGCCGGGCGGAGGAAGATGGTACGTTGGGGACAGAAACCTTACCACCATCCTGTTAATGGCGTCGTGGTTCTGCGTGGCATCCGTCACCCATGCACGAGAGTACATTATGTTAGACTTCAGAATTGAATTAGGAAGATCAAGTAACAACTTATATGATGGTTCCATAAAAAAAACAACTTATATGATGGATACATAGTTGGTAGCCGTGTAAAAGTCACTAGAAAACGCACATTTCTTATATATCATGCACCAAAAATTTTGCTTTCTCTCTGTAAAATTTTTTGGCACACTGCGATATGTATTTCATCCCTATATTAATGGGAAAATGCAGTATATGAATATGTGCGATTTATCTTATCGATTCTCTTACCACATCAATAAAGTTCATTTCAAATCATGCATTGACAAAGCTGGTTTCTAATGAGTGTCACGTGGAAAGGGAAAGAACTCTTGTTGACACATCTAACTTTGCTTTTCCTTTGCCGCCCTTGATTGCATAAAAGGACGGACAAAAAAGAAAGATAACTCACCGATTAAACAATGCCATGACCCTTGGCTGTCTCTGCTGCAACAAGCTTGGTTTCAGATTATGTACCTTTATTTTATATTCAATATATATTATAATCTGTAGGGGATTGCCTCTCCAGTTTCTTAAAAAAAAAAAAAAGCTTGGTGCGCAGGAGTGGCAAGCAGAAAATATGCGAAGGGTATTTTGGACCATTTAATGTGGGTAATTTTTTTTATCCAATTATCGTGGTAATTTTTAACTCTTACAAGTGAACATGGTGATTTTTTTTTTCTTGGGAAAATCTTAAGATTTGACCGGGGAAAAATAAAGAGGTATTTACCATAGGCCTCGATGTCTCTACAGCGACGAGCTTCGCAAGCAGGAGGAGTGGCAGCTGGTTCTCGAGCATGAGCATGTCACGTCTGATGTAGGGCACCGCGTGGAGCACGCCATGGGGGCTGAAGATAGAGTCGGTAGGCGAGTAGTCGCCATGGTTCTTCCCGCCGTGGCCGGCCGCCCTCATCACCTCCAGCAGGAAGCACCCGTCGACGATCATCATCGCCAAAAACTTGCCCCTACCGTCGACGTCGCGCCACCCGGCGTCGAGGTCGAGGTACGCGCTGTGCAGCTCCTCCATCACCTCCTCGACGGCTGCGGCGAACTCTTGCAGCGGCTTGTTGGCCCGCCGGACGAAGTGCCGCAGCGCGCGGCGCTTGTGCTTCTCCATCGGCTGCAGCTGCTTGTCGCCGTAGTGGAAGGGGCCCAGCGACACCACCTGCGGCTGGTACGCCTTGGGGTTGACGTCCTTGATGCACGTTGGCACGCGGTAGATGTAGTGGCGCCGGGACACCTCCTCGGAGGCGTCGGCCTCGCTCAGCGTCTCCTCCAGCTCCGCCATCCACACACTCTTGCCGCCGCCGGAAGCCATGGATCCGACTGGCAAATTCACAGGGATTTGGTTGCTAGTTAGAGAGAGCTAATGATCTCTGTTTGTGACAACAGGAAGCAGTACTCTAAGCGGTATGTATACTAGTTCTAGCTAGTACGACTTTTGAGTGTAAACTAATGTTCAGCCGATGGCCACTAGCTGGGTGTGGAGCACTGAGGAAGCGAGGAATGTGTAAAAGCCGGAGCTTCCTTTCTTGAAGGAGAAACTTGGGTGCTAGGACAATAGAGTAGAGGGCAGGGGAGGCATCTTATTTTATTTTTCTTTTGAGACTTTCGATGATGCGAGCATTGAGAGGTGGAGGAATCAAGAAATGAAGCTCCTGTTTGCACGTGAATAAGAAACGGTTTCAATTCCAAATGGCTTTATCATGTATGCCTTGTTATTAAAAAATTATAGGAATGTTGATAGTTACCTTACCTTCATGAGCAAAATGGTGCTCTCGTTTCAGCTGAGGTACAATGTCAGCAGTCAGCTCATAGCTAGGCTTCATACCTTTAGCTTTATCTCCGGTCTACCTATTTGTGCTGCTCGGACGGTTGCGCTGAGGCAGGTCAGATTCTTAGTATGTGATTAGTTGTGGATTGCAATTGTTTGTTCAGCTCCGCAACTTGCTACTATGCACATGCTAATTTAATTTTTTTGGAGTATTGTATTCAATTTTTTTCTGAATATTCATATATTTACTAAAAATTTATAGCATAAAAATAGCAGTCATGGTTTCTTTACTTCTTTCAACCCTCACTAGAAGGACGACTACTCTAAATCTTTTCTGTATTCTATATATATATATATTCAGATTTTAAACTTTAACTTTCTCATCTTCTAGCACAAAAGTTCCCGCAGCAACGGGCGGGGTATCACGTAGTTGTATATACAACTGGTAACATGCTAACCTGCTTGTAACATTAGATCCTGCATGCATTCTCTATGAGAAACTACTCTCTCTCCAAACCTTTAAACCTCTATAACATATGCAACAAAGACCAGAAGTCAACCCAGTTGCCAAATTGAGTATAATCAGGCAGCTGGCCGTTTCAGCTGGAAACATGCTACATTTCCAAGTTTCCATAGCGTCCAAAGAACAGCTACAACCCCAACAATCACAGTGTGCCTTGAGTTTTTGAGAAAGTAGTTTAGCCAATCGCTAAAAACATCCTGGACATCGACAGGTGCTCGATTGAAACCGAAACAAACACCATTGTAAAATACTCCATCATCAAACTTCGACATAGATATTATAATAACAAAATCCACATTACCACACTCATTACATAATTTAAGCTTTCAATGTGTTGTGAAGAAAATTTGAAGCCCAACTTGAATCAGCCCATGCACGGGAGGAGGTATAGATAAGAGGAGGCAGCCCAACTGTGCTCATCACAAGCAAAAGACATAGTAGTGATCATCAAACTGGAGCGTGCCGGCGCCATCATGGTGCTGCCTTTTTTCGGTTAACCCTTGTAGAACGACACAACGGTGAAGATGGTCTGGACGACGATCATGAGGACAACAATGCTTGCAGCGACAAAAGTGACGACGGACGTGGGGCTCCGGAAGTAGGTTGTGCGTGCGACGCTGGCACGCCACACGTTCCACGGCCTCCGGCAGTGCGCGTTCGCCCGCCGGTGCACGGCGAGGAGCGCGTTCTCCGGCTCGATCACCGCGTCCCTGGAGACGCCGTGGAACAGCGCCGCCACCGCCTCGTCGCTTCCGATGGCGTTCTGGATGATACCAGTGGAGTCCAGCAGCGCCACGTCCTTGGCAGTACGGAGGATGTTGTCCATGAAGAAGACGTACGCCGTGACGTCGTTCCCGGCGCCGGCGTGTAGCCGCTCGAAGGCCATCATGTTGAGGAGCGTGCACTCCGTGGCGTCGTCGACGGACATCGCCGGCGTGCTCAGCACGCCGCGCCGGAAGCGGATGTCGTGGAGGCTGTCCGTGGCGCTCTTCTTGAACCGGACCCCGGCCTCGTGCAGCTCCGTCGCCGGCCGGATGATGTCTATGTCTGACGCCAGCACGTCGTGCCTGCCCTCCGGCGTCTGGTAGTGGCCGTGGAGCATACTCCGGCGGTACACGTCTAGAGGGTGGAGCCCAAGACCGGCGCCGGCCGGCGGAAGGTGGGACATTGGGGACAAGAACCTTAGTACCATCCTGTTAACGGTGTCGTCGTTCTACGTGGCACACGCATGCGACAAGTACAATATGTTAGACAGACTTCAGCAAGATCAAGAAATATAAACACATAGTTTGTAATAACCGTGTAAAAAGCTAGAGCAAAGCCTGTTTAACACAATTATAGTGTCTCGTTAATACTCATTGTGTTAAAATATACACAATTATTGTAAGTACGAATATAATAAGCATTTCTAAATTTGGCCAAGATCACTTTTATGCTGCTAACATTTATGAATTTATTGTTGACGACAGTCATAGTTTGAAAATTTGACTTTGGTCAAATTAATTTGGCATCGTCTTTAATTAATCTTTACAGAGTGCTTGCTCCGTTTTTGAATTATTGTCGTAAAGACAACAACTTCATTTCAATTTTAAACTACATTTATTGTCCACCTCCGCCATCCACGCCCACTTGCTGCTGCTGCCGCCGCCCGCCGCCATGGATCCGATCGACTGGCAAGTTAACAGGGATTTGATTGCTAGCTACTAGTAGATAGCTAATGATGTGTATATATATGTGTTTGTGACAGGAAGTTAGCATCTGGAATTCTGACCTGTGTGGATACTACTAGTACGACTAATGAGTGTAATTTAATGTTCAATCGATGGCTAGTAGCTGGCGGATCGAGCACTGACGAAGCGAGGAATATGTAAAGCCGGAGCTTCCTTTCTTGCAGGAGAAATTGATTTGGGTGCTGGGAGGATAGAGTAGAGGGCAGAGGAGGCATCTCATTTTCTGCTTGCTTTTCAGAGATTTTCCATGATGAGAGATGGTGGAATCAAGAAATAAAGCAATTTTAATTCCAAATGGCTTTATCATGTGTTATACTACGTCCAATAAGAAGCAATTTCAATTCCAACAATATATATATACATATACTGTATGCCTTGTTACTAAAAAAAATCATATGAATATTGATGGTTACCTTCATCAAGCACAATGGTGCTCTGATTTTAGCTGTGGTGTAATATCGATCAGCTCATTGGCTTCATACCTCTGCCTTCGTTTCTGATCTGTCTATTTGTGATGCTCAGGCGACTGTGCTCGGACAGGTCACAGGTCACCGATTCTTGGTACACGGATAGTTGTGGATTGCAATTGATCATTTAGATCTGCAACACGCTACTATTCACATGTTGATTTCAATTTTAATTGCATTGTTTTCAAACTTTAGCCTCAAATTTTGCACGTTAATAGATGATAACATGAGCTATTCATAAACATTTTTGTTGAAAGTTTAAATACATTTTAGTAGTGTATTTTTCAGTTGGTAACACGATACCACATACCTGCTTGTAATACTATGCACTACTCTATATTAGTTAGGATTATTGATTATGTGATCCTCCTGTCTAAGTATGAGAAATAACTTCTTGCTCTCCAAACCGTTTAGCACTATAGCATATTCATTACCCAAATATATTTCACAACACACAATACAATTTGTTACATTACATTACCAATTCCGTGTTTTACAAGTGGCCATAAGGATTTAGTCGTCTACAGAACTAAGGTATGTTGTGGAGTAAGATAGCCAGATGAATCCACCCAATTAGCCATGAATGTAGTTTTGTTGAGCTTTCAGAGTGGTTTTTGAGCCGAATTCTTCTAGGAATCCCTGATCCCGGCCCCCTTCAACGCCATTGAATAAAATTTTCAGTCTCCTCATCAGTTAAGTGAATAACTTTGCAATAATTAATCCATACAAGCCACTGAAATGGCACAACAAAGATTGAAAATTCAACCTTTGACACAACAAACTTTTATCTCATCTCTTTCCATTGTCAAAGGTTGAATTTTCAATTTTTGTTGTTCTCAACATGTGTTCCTTTCAAACATATATATGACAAACTAGAATGATGAGCCACGCAAATAGCATGTCTAGATTTGTTGCCATCTAATTCTAGCATTCACTTAATTGTATTTCATCTCTTTACAACAAAGATTTGAAATTGTAATCCTCTGACATCTTCCACTATTATTAATTATCCCGTGCACGCGCACGGGGTTACTGGACTAGCAGTGATCAAACTGGAGCCGGCGCCGTGCTGCTTTTGTCTTGTCCCTTGTAGGACATAATGGCGTAGATGGTCTGGATGATTGTCGCGACGAGGACAATGCTTGCGGCGACGAAATTGATGAAGGATGTGGGGCTCTGGAAGTAGTTGCGGATGATGTTGGCGCGCCACATGTTCCACGGTTGCTGGCAGTGGGCGTTCACCGCCCGTTGCACGGCGCCGATAGCGCTGTCCGGCTCGAGCACCGCATCCTTGGAGATGCTGTGGAACAGGTTCACCACCGCCCTGTCGCTGCCGATGGCGTTCTGGATGATCCCCTTGGAGCTCAGCAACGCCGCGTCCTTGGCCGAACGAATGATGCTGTCCATGAAGTAGACATACGCCGTCACGTCGTTCCCAGCGCCAACGTGCAGCAGCTCGAACGCTATCATGTTGAGGAGTATGTACTCCGTGGAGTCGTCGACGGGCACCGCCGGCAAGCTCAGCACACCGCGCCGGAATCGGATGTCGTGGAGGCTGCCCGTGAAGCTCTTCTTGAACCGGATCCCGGCCTCGTACAGCTCCACCGCCGACCGGAAAATGTCCGTCTCCGGCACGTCGTGCCGCCGCACCTGGTAGGGGCCGTGGAGCATGCTCCGGCGGTACACGTCTAGAGGGTGGAGTCCCAGACTGACGCCCGGGGCCGGCAGACGGGACGCTGGGGACAAGAACCTGAGCACCATCCTGTTAGTGGCGTCGTCGTTCTGTGTGGCACCGGTCATCCGTGCACATACGAGTACACTAGGTTAGTTAGACTTCAGCTGTGTATCACATAGGACTAGCTGGCAAGATCAAGAAACAGTTTATATGACCATGTAGTTCCTATAATAATCGAGTAAAAGATGGAACAGAACCTGTTTGAAACAATCATTTTTCAATGCCTGGATAATAATAAGCTACTCCTTGTGTCTTCAATATGGATTTCTAAGTTTGGTTTATAAGTCAATTTTTAACTTTAACAAATAATATCTCTAAAAAGAAATTATTTTGAATAGAAAATAGTTACATATTTTGAAAGTTTATTAATTTAATGGTGAATCTAATAATATTATTTTTGTGACCTTTATGAATTTATTGTTGATTGCAGTGATAGTTCAAACTTTTTGACTTTAACCAAATATAGAAATCATTCTATTTCTGGTATCATCATGTGTGATTTTTTATAGATATTGAACTGTTTATACCAATGTGAAACATTCCTAAAGTTCATGTGAAATCATACACAGACAAAGCTGCTTTCCATTTACTGTCACTTGGTTTAAGCAGATAAATAACCCAAGACTGATACTGACGGGCTCTAACTTTTGTTTGCTTTGCCACCCCCCCCCCCCCCCCCCCCCCCCCGGTTTTAATTGAAGAAATGAAGGGAAAAGACAACCCATTGGCAACGAAACTAAATGGGGCGATTGCGTTTCTACCCTTAATTGGTTCTTAATTGCGATTTTACCTCTCTCTTTTCCATTTTTTGCGATTTCACCTCTGTTTTTTTAAATAAAGCTTAAGTTTACCCCTCGTTCGTCTAAGGTTTTGTACAGACTAGAGAGCCAAACGTTTTAAACATGGGGCCCATGCCCACTCATCTGCTTCCTCTCACCCTCGGCAAATCCAACGCTCGAGCTAGTCACCCCGCTGCTGGGCTGGTCCCATGCCTGAGCCACACAGCCAGCAGCTGCGCGAGTACTAGAGATCCTCACTACCTCATCTTCCTCCTCTGCGCCGCCTAGGACGAGATCGATCCGTTTCTTCCTCAACCCCAGTCATTGGGACAAATCCCACCTCGCCGCTAAATTCCCTTCCACGGTGAGCCCAGGTCCAATTCCTCTGGCTCAAAACATACTACTCCTTCTGTTCCAAAATAATTGGCATTCTGGCAATGTACCGATTCATTGAACATTCTATGAATCTGGACAACACACCTGTTCAGATTCATAAAACATTCTATGAACTTGGACATCCAAAAATAGAGCCAGGATGCCAAATAAACAGGGATGGAGAGCGTAACTAATTTCCTATTGATTCCATTCCTACACAGGCGGCATTTTGATGTTTTTCCTGTCGCGCCGCTCTACGGTGAAGACCTCCCTGACGAGCTCCAGCTTCCAGCCCACTCTATCGACTTCAAACTCGCTTCTGGGATTACCCATGTAGTGGTGAAAGCTATTGCACATGACGTCGCCGAACCTCTTCCAATCGCCGCCGCCGCTTGCCGTTGAACCATCCCCAGCCGACAAGCACCTCCTCCTCCCACAGTACCACATTCACACCCCCATCTCCTGTCTTGGGTCGCCGTGTCGCCCTCTTCCTCAGAGCGCCTCGCCGCGTCTCCCTCGTCCTCCGAGCACCTCACCTCGGCGCCGCGCCGCCCCCCACCGTCGCCTTCATCCTTTCTCGAGGTTGTTTGACTCATCAGATGGAGACAGGACAAGGGTACAGGTGTCCTTTTCTATTTACTGAAACATTTTTTTCTTTTATTTTAATGCTTCTACTTGGGCTGAGCTAACGATGTCAAAACCAAGGGTAAACGCAATAGCCCCAAACTAAATTAGTAAGAATACTGCTATACATTTTATCATTTGTCTAATGGCATTATATATAAGATCTAAGATTCAATGATTTAACTTACTTGATGGTGGCTCTGGTTCATTTTGTTTTAAAACTATTAGATCTCTAACGGATCTGGTAGTACGAATGAATGAGCCATACTTGAACCATAGCTAGTAGGGTAACAGTCTAACAGATGCAGTTATGCAGCGAGTATCAAACAATTGAACTATAATATTATGTTTCATTGGATACATCATTTATTTATTCTTGCCTTAGCATTTTTACCACTATTATTTCTGGCTAATTATTTTTAATAGCAGTGATGGTGTGTGATTTTAAAAACATTTGAAGCATATTCTAGACTAATTTCTTTTCTTAATGGCCGAGGTGGTTAACTTTTTTCTCGGAACAATGTGGTTATTTCAAACTATTAAGAGCTAACATGGTGACTTCTTTTGTTGACCAAATTTTAAAGTAATACCGATAGATATGACCTGAGAAAAATAAAGCAGTATAATTAGTACCATAGGCTTGTCTGTCTCTACGGAGACGAGCTTCGCGAGCAGGAGCAGTGGCAGCTGGTTCTCGACCAGGAGCATGTTACGTCGGATGAAGGGCACCCTGTAGAGCACGCCATGGCGGCTGAAGACGGAGTCATTAGGGGCGTAATCGTCGGCGTGCCTCCTACTGGATCCGGCCGCCCTCATTAGCTCCAGCAGGAAGCACCCGTCGACGATCATCATCTCGAGGAACCTCTCCCTACCATCGACGCCGCACCACTTGGCGTCGAGGTCCAGATATGCGCTCTGCAGCTGCTCCATCACCTTCTCCACGGCGACGGCGAACTCCTCCAGAGGCTTCTTGGCCCGGCGCAGTGGCGCACAAGGTGACATAGGGCGCGGCGCTTGTGCTCCTCCATCGGCAGCAGCTGCATGTCGCCATGGTGGAAGGGGCCTAGCGACACCACCTGAGGCCGGTACGCCTTGGGGTTGCGGTCCTTGATGTTCGCCGGCACACGGTAGATGCAGTGGCGCTGCCACCGGGACACCTCGACGGAGGCGTCGGCCTCGCCCAGCATCTTCTCCACTTCCACCACCCACCCCCTCCTGCCGCCGACCCCCGCGGCCGCCATGGATCCGACTGGTATTTGTGTGAATGAACGTCGACGATGATGTCCAAATTTAACAGGGATTTGACGGCTGGCTAGATTTTTCCTGACCTATGTATGCATATGTTTTCGTGACCGGAAGTTAGCAACTAGAACCTTAAGCCTTATATAACCATGAGGTTGCGCATAGGCATATGAGGTTACTTGTGTTGCATGCCACGGCTCGTGTGCTAGATAGGAAAGCGCTAGAGGTCACGCTCACTTGCATTGCATCCAGGCTTGGCATGGGTGTGAGATGTGCTGTTCAATGTTAATAGAATCTCGTAGCGGGGCTAATTAAACAGAGTAAACTAGTTCATCAGCTGCAAAAACTAGTTTAACTATAAGTTGCCAACATCAGAGGGAGATGTCATGCATGGTCACTGCGGCAGGCGTGCTTTTATATCTGAGAGAGATGATCAGGTCAGAGGTTTCATATATAACACTCCTATATACTCTATACTAATTATTACGTAAAGAGATTAGGATACTAGCTTGTCTGTCTTATGAGTGTACTGTAATGTTCAATCGATGGTTTAACTGGTCGGAGCACTGAGGAAGCGAGGAATATATGTAAAAGGCAGCCAGCTGGCAGTGTCTGAAATCGTGTGAGGATGAAGGAGAAAGTTGGGTGCCCGCCAGGAGGATAGAGTAGAGGGCAGGGGAGGCATCTCATTTTTGCTTTTCTGAGATTAAGTTTCCATGATAAGAGATGAAGGAATCAAGGAAGCTCTTTGTTGCATGTGAATCACGACGCTCCTGATGTGCTTTCCTGCTATTGAGATGTCATAGTTATTTTTTCTAATCAGGATGCCCTTTTCTAGTTAATTCTTTAGCCTTAAGCATCACAAAAGGTGACGGCTACAAGATATTCAATATTTGCTGACAGTTTTTATTCAGTGGCCGACAGTTTGCATGGTCTTTACTCTTTTTAACTGAGTGCCCGACAGTTATCTAGTACAAGAACATACGTTTCCCAACAGTTTTGTGCATATTGCCTACAATCTTATTCCCGACAAGATGAAAGCCCACAGTTTTCAAAACTACTTAGCTGAAAATACTAAACTGTAGGCCACTTAGAAGTGAACTGTCGGGGAAACAGTCAACTCTTGTAGCGGGTCCATGAGGAATCAAGTAGTGTTCGATTCCATCCTTTAACCCTGCAATGAAACTTCTGCTGACATAATAGGTTTCTGTCCTTTTCTGAGTATTGACTTTGTATAAGTGCCATGTCATTTCTTCTAACTTGGACATGTGTTATGTAACTGAGCCAGTTTGTTTCACTTGGTGAAAATGCTCAGCTTTGTTGTAGTTTGCTTTAGGTACAAGATCTGTTGGACACCATGATTCGTACACTTGACCAAGTTTGTCGATTGGCTGATAATCTCAGACTTCACCAGTGTTTCGCTATGTTAGGACGTCGCGAGCTGCGGAGGAAGTACGGGTGCGAAACGGCCGGACGCGGCTTGCAGCCTCGCCAGCGTCTGGGTGCCGTGACGACGCACGGCGAGAGCCTGAGCACGATGCGCGAGAGCAAGAGGCAAGAGGCTTCTTTATTCTCGCTTAAACAAATCTGATTACAATCCTGGCTATATATAGCCGAGTCTAAACGAATCTAATCTGCTAACAACTCTGATTTGAAGGAGACCCTAATCGAAACAACTTCAAACTAATCTCTTAATCACGAAGCCTCCGAGTCTATCTGTAGACGTTGTGATCCTAGCCACGTTGACGCTTGTTCCGGCGCTGGTACGTCTGCCTGACCATAACATCTCTCCCCGCCTCCAAAAACAGCTCGTCCTCGAGCTGGAACTCCAGATAATCAAGCTTGAAGGCCTCGACTGCTTCCCAAGTTGCATTTTCCTCGTCCATACCAGCCCATTGGATCAACACATGCCACACACCGCGACGCAGCTGAGCGCGCACTGCCCGTTCTGGAACAGGTAGCGCGCGGCCATTTTCAATCGGCGGCAGTGGTGGAGGAGCATCAGGTGGTGTGCCACGAAACGGCTTGAGCAAGCCGACGTGGAACACATCGTGGAGGCGAGCACCCTCCGGGAGTTGAAGACGGTACGCCACCGTGCCGACCTTGGCCGTCACTTGGAACGGTCCTGCATAGCGAGGTCCCACCTTGCCAGCCCTGCGGCCAACGAGTGAACGAGCTTGACGATGGAGGAGACGGAGCCAAACCCAGTCGCCCACTTCAAATGACAGCTCCCGGTGATTGGCATCGTAGTACTTGCGGGCGAGCTGCTGAGCTTGAAGAAGACGTTCTCGCACTTCGGCGAGAAACTCATCACGGTCACGGAACATGGAGTCGACGGTATCCGTGCTTGCCGAGTCCGCCGTGAACGGAAGCAACGCCGGCGGTTCACGGCCGTAGACAACCTGGAACGGCGTCGTGCGCAGGCTGGAGTGGAAGCTCGTGTTGTAGCAGCAGTACTCCGCCCAAGACAGCCAGTCTACCCAGGCGCGAGGGCGGTCGCTGGTAACGCAGCGCAGGTACATGGCGATAGACTTGTTGACGATCTCGGACTGGCCGTCTGATTGCGGGTGGAATGCCGTGCTCATGTTCAGGCGTACGCCGGCCATCTTGAACAGGTCGCGCCACACGTTGCTCGTGAAGACCGGGTCGCGGTCACTCACGATTGATGTGGGGAAACCATGGAGACGCACAATGCCTTCAAAGAATGCCTTGGCCACCGAAGCTGCTGTGTATGGATGACTGAGGGCAATAAAGTGAACGTATTTGGAGAAACGATCAACACAGTTAAGATCACCGATTTGCCATGGACTTTAGGAAGTCCCTCGACGAAGTCCATGGAGATATCTGCCCAGACTTGCGATGGAACCACCAATGGCCGCAGCAATCCTGCCGGGTGCAGCGCCTCTGTTTTGTTTCGCTGACATGTGGTGCATGTCTTGATGAAATCCCGCACCAAGCTGCGATCATGGTGCACGAAGAAGTCGGCGCGGAGACGGAGCAGGGTCTTCTGAATGCCTTCGTGTCCCACGCCATGGGCGAGCTGCAGGATCGTGGGCAGCAACGCCGAGGACGCCGCAACAAAGACGCGCCGACCGTGGAGGATGAGCCCATCCTCGACACGCCACGGCGCGTCCAACTCTCCGGCGAGGATCTGGTCACGGAGCATGCTCATCTCCTCGTTGGCCGCCACCTCGAGGCGGACGTCGTCGTACAGCTGGAACGTCGGGTTGGATAGCGCGTTGAGGGCGACGTCCTCTGTGTCACGGCGCGACAAGGCGTCGGCCACCGTGTTCAGTCTTCCCGGTCTGTACTCGACGGTGAAATCGAATCCAATCAACTTGCTGATCCACTGGTGTTGCGGGATCGTGGACAGCCTCTGATCAAGCATGAATTTGAGGCTGTAGTGATCTGTGCGCACAACAAATCGACGCCCCCACAGGTACGGGCGCCAGTGGCGAACTGCTTGGACGAGGCCGATCAATTCTCTTTCATAGGCGGCAAGCTTGGCATGGCGAGCAGCAAAGGGCCGGCTGAAGAACGCTAGCGGTCCAGCACCCTGGTGCAGCACCGCGCCAAACCCTGTGCCTGACGCATCACAGTCCACCATGAAGGCCTTGTCAAATTCAGGTAGTTGTAGGACAGGCGCCGCGGATAGTGCATTCTTCAGTGCTTGGAATGCCGTCGTGGCCTCATCGGACCAGCCGTAACTGTCTTTCTTCAGCAGCTTCGTGAGAGGCGCCGCGATTGCGCCGTAATCCTTGATGAACTTGCGGTAGTAGCACGCAAGCCCAAGGAATCCGCGCAGTCTGCGGATCGAGCGTGGTGTTGGCCATGCTGCCACGGCCTGGACCTTGTCGCCGTCCATGGCCACGCCGTCCGCCGAGATGATGTGGGCCGAGGTAGGAGACGGACGGCGCCGCGAACGTGCACTTGGATCGCTTGAGGAAGAGTCCGTTGGCGGCGATGAGCTCGAAGACGGCCTTGACATGCTGCAGGTGATCTGTCCACGATGCACTATAAATAAGAATATCGTCAAAGAAGACGAGCACGAACCGGCGAAGGTATGGTCGCAGGATGTCGTTCATGAGTCCTTGGAACGTGGCCGGGGCGTTCGTCAGGCTGAATGGCATGACGAGGAACTCAAAGTGCCGTGATGCGTCCGGAACGCCGTCTTCTCAATGTCAGCAGGATGGACGCGCACTTGGTGTTACTCGGAACGCAGGTCCAGCTTGGTGAAGAAGTTGCGCGCCGTGGAGCTCGTCGAGCAGCTCTTCGACGATCGGGAATCGGGTACTTGTCCTTGACGGTGCGCTCGTTCAGGGCGCGGTAGTCCACGCAAAAGCGCCACGTTCCGTCGTGCTTCTTGACCAAGAGAACCGGCGCCGAGAATGCCGAGTTTGATGGCCTGATGATGCCCTGCTCGAGCATGGCCGCGCACTGGCGCTCCAGCTCGTCCTTCTGCAACTGTGGATAGCGGTAGGGTCGCACCGACACCGGCGCCGTTCCCGGGACCAGGGTGATGCGATGGTCACGCGAACGAGGCGGCGGCAACCCCGTTGGCTCTGCGAAGATGCCGTCGAAGGACGCCAGCAGCTGGTCCATCAGTGTGCGCGGCGTAGAAGTGATGGTGCGCAGCGACGGCTCGGTGATGTCGTCCCGCGGCGAGCCCAGGCCCTTCCACAAGACACGGCGAGTCTTGTCCCTCCAGAATGCCATGCAGAGATCATCAAAGTCCCACAAGATAGGACCGAGGGTCTTCAGGAACTGCACGCCCAACACCAAATCGAATCCACTCAATGCAATGGCATATGCCGCAATGGAAAAATTCTCCTTGCCAATGCAAATGTCGATGCCGCGGCAAGCCCCTTCGCAGGGGACCTTGTCCCCGTTCGCCACCATGACGTTCACGCCTTTGCTAGGCGTGCTGACCACGCTCAACTCACGAGCCACCGGGGAGTTGAGGAAGTTATGTGTGGAACCCGAGTCGAGCAACGCAATCAAGCGCTTCTCGTACAC